>KI567507.1:0-19163 GCA_000500245.1 Cronartium ribicola 11-2
ATCAGTAATGATGTTATAATATTGTATATATGTGTTAAACTATGTTCTTAGACCATTTTGGCGCGCCCCACCGTACAAGTGGATGATCTCGCAGTCGTGGGCGAGGAAACCGTAATGCAACCTATCATGGATCAGCTAGCAACACAGTTTAAAGTCAGTGCTTGCGATAAGTTACACCATTTCCTTTCTTTGCAAATAACAAGGGACGTTGAAGGGAGGAAAGTCTTCCTAGCTCAGGAACACTATATCACTGAACTCCAGGACAGGTTCCTGGGAAAAATTCACATCCTGGTCTCCACACCTACTAGCTCCACCTTCAAGGACCTTAGGAAATGCAAACCCGAAGAATCTCCGTCGCCAGGACACTACGCCAGTCTCATAGGCACTCTTCTCTGGGCTGCCCAGTGCACGAGGGCTGATGTTGCCTATGCCGTTAATCGTCTTTCTCAATTTCTCCGAGACCCGTCGTCTGCCCACTGGGAAGCAGCCGTGCGAGTGCTCAACTATCTTATTACTACCAAATCCCTTTGGCTCTGTCTGGGTGGTGACCTCGAGCGTAAAGGGTATGCGGACTCAGATTGGTCGGAGGACAGGACGGATAGAAGATCGACTTCGGCCTATACCTTTCAAATAGGCCTTGGTGCGATCTCTTGGAAATCCAAGAAACAACTGACCGTCTCTCTCTCCAGCACCGAGGCTGAGTACAAGTCTTTGTCCGACTCCTGCAAGGAGGCACTTTGGCTGAAGTGTCTTCTCACCGAGCTTTGCCTTCGACCCAGGACCGTGATTCCCCTCCTCGTCGACAATGAGGGAGCGGAGGCCCTGGCTCGAAACCCTGAACATCACACTCGAACAAAGCACATAGATGTGCGTCATCACTTCATTCGGGAATGCGTTGGGAACGGTGATGTCACTGTCAAACATGTTAGCGGATATGCTGACTAAGCCACTCTCACGAGTGATGCTGGAGAGACATCGTGCCATGTTTGGTATCATCTGATTTAATTTTTTTATTATTATCATCTTCTGTCATTATGTTTCTGTTTCATTTGTTTCTTTCTTTTTTCTGGGAAATACTGTTGTCAGCAAGGGGGGGTGTCGAGCTACAGCTCCTGTGTGTGTATGCTTCCAACAGCTGTGTGACATGTCTCTGTGACATTTCTGTTGTTTCTCTCTTGGTGTCACTGGAGCAGGATGAGTGATGGATTTTCCTCACATCCATCATCTCATCTGACCAACCCTTCCACACCATCAACTTCCCTGTTTCACGGTGTGTCCTGGTTGTGTGCTCCAGACTCGTGACTGTCTCATGAGAAGTACTGGTATTGAATCACCACAAAAGCACAGCATTGAACTACACAGTAAAATTAAGATGAAAAAAGTGAAAAAAAGCTCATAGTGAAAACCTGGAACACAGCTTCCAAGGAAATCTTTATCCATGAACTAGGTGGGGCAGTGGGAACTGTACAATTGGAAAGTGTGAGACATGTCTAGAAATCCATTGAGGTGACACAGTGAATCTTGACACACGTATGAGACTCCGTCAGCCCAAAGTACTCACTTTCAGGAAAAAAATCATCTTTGCCTTCATAAAACAAAGGCTAAGAAAATTTTCAAGACACAAATTTTGAGCATGGAATTCCACAAGATATTCACAGCTGTGATTTCCATAACCATCTATCATCATATTTGGGCAGGATCAGTAGAAGATGCAGGGTTTAAAGAGTATAACATCTGGGAAGGCATAGAAATCCCAGTTCTCCCCCGTTCAGAACAACCGCGAAACCAACAAGTTGAAGGGTATAAATGGAGTACATCAAGGCCGTTCTCTTCATTCTTTGCGGACCATACTGGAAACATAGATAAAGAATTTGATCAATCCCTTGCACATCCTTTTATGAAGAAGGAATCCGTCAGAGAACTACTGTCAGAAAATCAAGGAGAGTAAGTGCTGCACATCCTAATACGGAAGTGGACAACTCGCCATTGCTTAGGATGCTGATTGTTGCACACAATCTTGAAAGTTATGGGTTTCACCAAAGTGTTGGGTCCTCCATCTCTCACCAGCACGTGGAACCCACGTGTAACTCCGCAAAGGAGCCAAAATTTCAGGAAGCTGCAAGAACTGACGACAAACTTATTTGTCATGACAAAGAATTCAAGTCGTCCAAAAGTGGGATCAACCAACGAGAAAGAAATATCAAAGTACTGAAAAAAAACGTTCTTCTCGAACCAAAACCGGTTACCATTGAAGTTGGATTGAAAAAAGCAGATGTCAAGATTTTATCCAAATCACCCTCCAGTTCTTTAGGATACAATGGTCCGAAAACTGAGACAATTAGGAATAGTTTTTATCCTACCTTGAGGCCACAGAGTGGTCAAGATGAGAAGCCCTTAAAAGTTGAAAGCTCCTCCGCAGCCTTGTTTCTAGATAAGAAACACCAAAACTCCAAAGATAAGGAAGCAATATTGCAAAAAATCTCGAGGCCTCAGGCTCAAATACGAGCCAAAGCGGACTCGAACATATCCATGCAACCAGATCCAATCCATTCCAAGGAAAGGCACCTTAAAAGTGTTGATAGGGGGCTTCCTGAAATCAAAGATGGTCAAGTATTGAGATCATATATAAAAAAAAATTGGCAAGTGAAAAGTAATGTTAAAAAGGAACGCTTTCTCAGAAATGAAAATGAACCATCAATGGTGATCACAGGAGATTCAAGTGTTGATAATCTTTCTAAAGCTAGCTCTGAAAAACCAAGTGAAGTAGCAAGGAAGGAAAACCAGTTTATCCATTCCACCTCCCATATTCTGGGAACTGCTATGAGACCCAAGATAGAAAATGAAAACCACAACAAAATAGAAATTTCACAATATGAGAGACTTAAAGAAGGTGCGTTGTTTGATGAAACAAAGTATTCTGATCCAGAAGCCCCTCCGGAAACAAGCATTGGAGAAACAAAATCTGGCATCATAGCGCCGGATTTGTCAGAATCATCCAAGAAGCCTGGCATCCATTATGATAATGACGATGACTCACTGGAAGAGGCCAAGGATTCTAGAACATTTACAATTTTTCCTACGTCACCCAGATATGATTTGCCGGCTACCAAGGACCAAAGAAATATACAAGTAACAGAAACAGAATCTGGGGGGGAAAAAAAATCCCACAATAGTGTTGTTGCTTCATCGGAGGGGCAAAGTAAAAAAAATCTGAAGGAAAATTTGTCCAAGAAGGAAAAGAAATCTAAGAGAAAGAAAAAAAAAGGAATAATCAGCAAGGAAGCAAATAGTAGTGCCAAGATAACCCACTCTTCTGATGAAGAGGAAATCGACACCAAAAAAAGAGAGCAATTTCTGAACGTTGCAGAAACTCCATCAAATGAACCACTCCTCCGAAATATAAAAGAAAATTCTTTGTGGATGCTATTACATGGAGAAAACAAAGAAGAGTATCTAAAAATTGTACTTACAGAAGCTCAGTATAATTATTTTTGCGGGCAACTCCAAAACGAAAACAAAGACTTCTGGACCTATCAGGTTAAAATTTTTCAACTGATGTTTGGAAATCGGTTTGAGGCATTAAGACGAGTGGAAAGTGCTCAAGAGCAATACTTCGAGAGAGGGATGGTAAGAAATTGGCGTCAAATCAAAGGTACACTTTCACCCCTTTTCCAAATTGTTGGAGAGGTCTTACACATGGATCAGGAATTCCCACTCTTTGAGCATTCTACACTTGACGATTGGAATAAGCTTTGCTTGGCATTTACAGAAATTCATGACGAAGGGAAAGAAACAGTTGAAAAACTTTTCAAAATCTTCCGGGGGAATCCTGGTACTCGAGTGGCCACGCTTTACTTTATGACACATCGGGAAAAATATTGGGTGTCTACAAATTATCTCAGCCAGAAAATAGAGAGTTCAATCCAAGAAGGGGTTTGTATCCCTGTGATTGTACATATTGCAAAGGCTCTTGAATTATCATCTGAAAAAGTCAAGTGGGAAACATTGGGACCGCTTGAGATTGAAAAAAAGGTATTTCAAATAATAGAAGCCATGGCTGGAAATTTAAATCTAGATGAAAATTTTTTTTTTAAAGTTTTTGTGGCTCATTGGACCACAGAATACTCTAGGTATTTTTTTATGAATAGGAATGACAAGCTCACAGAACTTTTTAATACAAGACTAAAATATTTAGGAAGTCTTGCTGACAAGCACAAGTTGTACATTCAAATGTCTGGACCTGATGGTGAGATCAAAATCAGTACGGGTGAAGCTTTAGTAGCTACTCATGTAGGACTACCATTTGAACTTGTACAAAAGTTGAACAAATGTTTTGAAGCTAACCGAAATAATGTTAAAGTGCTCGGCAGTAAGCGCATATGTGGTTTATGGACTGATGATCTTCCAAACGAGATTAAAGATGAAGCATTGGCTTTCGAGCATTTCTTTCATCTCAGATATACGAACGTCTTGGGTTTGGACAGTTGGAGGAGTCAGAATGCGCAAAACTCGAGGCTAATGAATAGCAGAGAAACGTTTTACAAGATTCATGAATTCACCAGTAAGAACAGCAATGGTGCGCCTTTTAGGACCTTCAAAACTCGCCAGCTATTCACATCGGTCGATGATACATAGCTGTAACCTTTTTGTCTGTTGTGCAAGTCCAACAATCTTTCTATATATCTTGTCTTGTCCCATTTTTTACCTTTTGTTCATCTTATATCAAATGTCGAGGATTCCTTCATGAATCCGTCTTGGTATCAATGCAGTGTGGATTGAATAGTAAGATGATGTGCTGGGGCGAACAAGTTAGATATGCTCTCAGCCAAACAAGATTTTTGTTTTCCTTACCATGTATCTATCTTCAGTATTTCGGCCAGCTGTGAGTATTTAGTCAACTTGATCAGCGTTGACGTGTTTGGGTCCAGTAGTCGCATGGCCATTATTTTATGAGGTGACAGCCTGGATGGATGAGTCTGACAAGTGCAAAGCTTGTCCTGTTGAGATTTCCCAGTTGAAATGACCAGTGAGTGTGATATAAAGTAATTTCTCCAGCATCATATGGTATCCTCCCTGGGGAACCACCTGATACTCGAGGGTTGCCAAAACCTTTTCGACGGAGGGTATTGGCGGTACCGTCCGTCTGGTCTCATTTGCATGTACATGCTTGTAGTTCCGACCCCTCAGTTTGAGGTGGAATTGTTGGTGGATGTGAGGGTGGGGGCTGAAGCTGAAGTCGGGGAAAGGGTTCAACTGATCCGGGGACGATTGAACCCCGGGCCGGCTGCCCTCCAAAACTCGAGCCAAGTCAATTTGACCCTCCATTCCTAAAACCCATCCCGTGCCACCACACTCTTCGGCATCCCACATAACCCCATTCTATCATGGACCCCTCTCCACGCTTTCAAGAGACGCATACTTTGCTCGATGGCAAGCCATTTATAATTCGCCACAAGCCCCTCAATCCGATCCGGAATTCGGTCTCCCTGCACACCTTTCTCTCCAAGATCGATTATCTCGCCACGGCTCTAGAGTCGCCCGCATGTCCGGCCACCAAGCAAAACCTATCCTTCTGTCCAGAGACTGCGGTGCAAATGCTCAAGACGCTCTACAGCTTCGCACTTGAACCTAAATGGGCCACTCATTTTTTCCCTCATCATGCCTTCACGATCGTTGATGAACTCCGACTCCCAAACGGTGAACGCGTCCCGATTGCCACCTTACCCAAGGTCAACGCATCCTTCTCCTTGCTCAACGCTCAAGACGAGGAGGCAATCGAATATGGTACCAACAGACGCGGTAAACCTTGCGGGCACGTGTTTCAAAAGGGTGAAGGCGTCTATCATTGCAGGTGAGGTTGCCCTGGCCCACTCCAAGTTCGATCATTTGCCCAGTCAGAGAATACCTCGAACTGATCCCGTTCATTTTCGCGTCGGGCTGTAGTGACTGTGGAATCGACCCCACTTGCGCATTATGTTCAAAGTGCTTCATCGCCTCTGATCATACGGGCCATGACGTGATTTACTCTGTCCATTCCACTGGCTGTGGATGTTGCGATTGCGGAGACGTAGAAGCGTGGAAGACAGACGTAAAGTGCCGCTACCATCGTCCGCTCACAGCTGAAGAAACCGAGGAGGCCAAGAGAAAGGCCGATGATAAGGGGGCTGAATCAGCTCATCAGCCGCATCTCAACCCGCTCTCAAAGGAATGCAAAGACGTGCTAGATCAGATCATCAACATCGCGCTCGACTTTCTTCTCATCACCCTTGAACGTGCACCCGAGGACATGGCACCTCCCAACACCGTCGAGAATATCTATAGCGAGCTGAGTAGGCTCGAAGAGAACGCTTACCTCGATATGGCTCGCCATCCTTACCCCAACTCTGATGACGCGATGGAAATCGACCCACAGTACTCTCACCACCATAACCCTTATCATCTCGAAAACCTCGCCGTCTCTGACCCTTCTGGTCAGCCCACGCCTGCGAATCGCTTTACGGCGCTCTGGGGCGGCAAAGGGAAGGGAAAGAGTGTGGATACGACTGGCTCCAGCGCCGTGCCTGCTGCTCCCCCTCCCACTCCGGCCTCCTTTGGACTAGCAGGTCACGTGGGCCGATTCGAAGGTCCTCGAGGTTCAGGAGAATCAAGCGGTGGAGAGCTGTGGTCCAAGTGTCCACCGCTTGCAAATCGAGTCTCTGATCCGAGACCGAAGGGAGCCGGTCCGTGGGGCGTGGTACTCTGGAATGATGAGAAGCACAGCTACTCGCAGGTGATCGATCAAGTCTCGAGGGCCACCGGCTGCACTCGAGCAGAGGCTTTGGAAATTGCCAACAGGGTTGACACCAAGGCGAGTCACCATCGAAACTAATTGCGGGACGACGAATGCAAAAAAAGGGCAGCTGGTCTGTATGCTAACGTGATTTCTTGTACTGTATGGTATTTTAGGGAAGGGAGATTGTAGAAGTCTCTAGTGATGCAAATGAACTCCTTCAAACATGTAAGATCATCTCGAGCATAGATTTGATGGTGACGGTGCGAACGGCACACGATCTCTTTTGCGAACAAATTGCAGAACTTGTGATTAACTTTTTGGTCGATATCGCATCTTGCCGTCTCTACGATGTCCCTCCCGAGGACGATACATGGATTAAAGAATTGATCGTGCGCAAACTCTGCGCTAAGCCCGATGTGGGCTATGAGGGCGGTGATAAAACGCGCTTCGCAAGGTTCTTATTGAATGATATCAAGCTTTGGAAAGACGCTCGAGATCGATTGAAAAGTCTCTATATATCCCTCTTAGCCCTCGGCCAGCCTACTAAGCTCCAACTGGGCCTCCTCTTCGCCTCCATCTTCCCCCAGCTGATTGAATACAATCTTCTGGTTGATCGTGAGCCTGAGCACAACATCCTACTCTTCAGTCTCCAGATCGTCACTGTACCCAGTGTAATCCTCGTCCTTGTTACTGAGCATGGGTTCTTGAAGATGATTCTCGACCTGCTCTACTCTTTCTTTACTCAACAATTCGGACCCATCACCACCACTGATGGAGAGTATAGACATATCATTTATCCTCCCGACTACGAAAAGAAAGAAATTGATCCTGAAGGGATGAGTTTCAGGCACAAACGATATTACCATCTATTTCACGAACTCAATCTCATCTTGACCTCCCCAGGCGTACAACAAGCGATTTGCAAAGATACTCGGTACATCTCTAATCTCATCACCTTCTTGGACCTTTTCACCAACATGAATCCTTATAAGCGGGCCGTGAACGTCCATGTCGAATTCGAATCGGATGCCTGGGTTACCGCCTTCAACCTTACCATCCAACTCGCCAAGCTCTGCAAGTTTTTTGGCGAATGCTATGCAAAGGCGACCGATCGCGAATTTGTAGATGCGGTACAAGTCTTGACCGGTTACATGCTCAAGCGGGATCACAAATTCCATGAAGTCCCTTTCGGCTCCTCTTATCCTAATTCGAACCTACCAGGCTCAGCGGGGGCGGTAGTTTATAGATGTGTGGATTTCAAGATCGACCACGAACCTGTCAGCTTTCATCACCCACTCAATTGGCTCTTGTCGGAAATGATGAGAAACATCTATCGCGTCGACTTGGACTCGCTCGATTGTATACCTGTGCACAGCATGGCCGACCTCTATGCGGAAAGGGCGCCACCGGCGCTTGATCGAGTGGATATGGGTGCCCTAATGGTGTGTGAGGATGTGATAAGAGGTGAGTTCATCTCAAAAAAAAAAATCGTTCCCGAACTCACCAATCAAGGAACTTTGATTACTCATCCTGTATTCCCGTCCTCACATCTTCGATCACAGTCGCCGCCCTCCTTGCCCAAGTCCGAGCTGGACTGTGGGTTCGGAACGGGTTCGGCGTCCGAGCTCAGCAACTCCATTACCGCGAGTACAGCCTACGGGAGACGACGTTTGACCAAGACATTTATCAGATCCAGATTCTGTTGGCGTCCAAGGACCCGAGCCACATTCTAGTCGCGATTGTCGACCGGTTCGGACTGAGACAGTGGTGTAACGGCGAGCTGCTCACCGACAGAGTCTATGAGCCAAGCCAGATGATCCTCATGCTCGAGGAACTTTTACACTTTATCATCATCATCCTTTCTGAACCTGCCGGGATCACCGGACTGGGCCAGGACGAGAATTTGAAGCGAGAGATCATACATGTGCTCGCACATGGGCCGATGGCTTACTCCGATATCCTCAAGCGTATACCCGATCGTTACATGCAAGACTCGGGGTTTGACAAAATCCTCAAGCAGGTTACCGACTTTAAGCAGCCGAGTGGGACAAACGACGTGGGAACGTACAGTCTCAAGCCCGAGGCCGTTCTTGAGATCGACCCTTACTATTGCCGCTTCGGCCGTAACCAGCGCGAGGAGGCCGAGCGAATCGTGCTGGAGCAACTGAAGAAGAGCACCGGTCAGCCAGAGCCTGTGATCGTACCGAGGCCACTGAAGATCGGACCGGGCCCTTTTGCATGCTTCAACCACACCTATCACTCCGAGGTGCTTCTACAGATGATCTTCTATGCGCTGGCGAGGGTGAATCCGACCATGAAGGGATACTCTGAGTACCTCGCCGACCAGGCCATTCATCTGGTGATGATGGGCTTAGTTTCACAGCCGGAAGCGTTTGCGAACATGGCCATCGAACAGAAGTTGCCGCTCAAGGGCGCAAGCCCGCACTCCATGACGCTCATGATGATGCTCGAGGCCGTGGATGGCGAACCGGCGATGAAGGGTGTGAAGAAGAAGGTAAACTGGTGTCTCGATGAAATCACGCGAATCGCGGGCTTGCCAAGCCGGTCGTCGACGAAAGCGGGCGGGATGACGACAGAGGAGAAGGCAGCGGCGGTGGAGGAGCAGAAGAAGGAGGCGGCGAAGGCGAGACAGAACGCGATTATGAACCAGTTTGCAGCCGCTCAGCAGGCTTTTCTGATGTCAAATGAACTCGGGGATGAGGATGAGGAGGATGAAGAGGTGGAGGATGAGAGGATCGAGACCGAGGTCGAGAAGGAGAAAGTCTACGGGAATTGCATACTTTGTCAAGAGGATCTGACAAGTGCGAGGGCATTTGGGGCCTTGGGCTTGATTCAATCCAGTCGGATTATTCGCACCACCCCGCTCAACCTTTCATTTGAGGAAGCGCAACCGTGGTTGGAAGAGGTACTGCTGACGCCATCAAGTCTTGATCGCGATACAAGAAAGGGCTTTCCAACGGGCGTGGCCAGCAGACAGCCGGTCAACAAGTTTGAGACTCGACTCGGGCCTGACGGTAACGTAGAAGCGGTTGAGTGGCATCCGCAAGGTTTTCCGACTCGTCACAGTACCAAACTTGGCCTCTTCACCTCCGCGTGTGGCCACATGCTTCACATGTCATGTTTTCAAGCTTACTACGCTACTATCGAACTCAGGCATACCACCCAGGTGACCCGCAATCATCCTGAAAATCCCGAACGATGTGAATACCTCTGCCCACTCTGTAAGAGCATTGGGAACATCTTCTTACCGGCGGTCGACCCGGTGGTGTCGAAAGTCAAAGAGGATAATGAGGTCAAGCTCGGCCTTGTTGATTGGCTCTCCTCAGTCGAAGGGATCGAGGATGAAATGGATGCTGAGATGAATACGTCGGACTATAACTCCGTTCTCAACTTGACCGAGCAAGACGAGCTTGTGCCTTGGTTTTTGCACTCGACCATGCCCCAGGACCCACGCAAGCAGGCGCTTGTGCGGGCTGAAGATAAGGAGATGCTTGAACGCTTCCTAACGGTCAGTGGGGCGCTAGGGCGGGAATTTGGGGAGACGGGTCAGCGACCGAGCTTTGCGAGGGACCTAGTCGCCTACACGCTTCAGTGCAACGAAATCACGAACCGGGGTCAAGGCGGGCAAGGTGGGGTGATGGAGTGTCTGAGCGAGACGCAGGAGCAGCTAATTCGTAGCCTACTCGCTATTCTCGGTATGCTACTCGTGCTTGAGACTGGGACTATGAACGCAAAGAAGTATACGACCGGACTACTCATGCGTCAACTCACGCCACCTATCTCGTTGCCGGAGGTGGTTGCCGCTGGTGACTACGGCACGCTACCGATCATCTTTACCGATCCATTTTCGCTAGTCATTCATTGCGCCGCTGTGTGTCCGGAGGCGTTCGGGCTCGTCGTCCCGCTGTGTTATTACCTCGAGCTCCTTCGTGTTCTGCTTGGTTTGACCTACCTTTCGCGCAAGTACCCAGGCTCATGGTGGAAGTTGGCTGAGGAAACGGAAGAAGAGGGGGAAGGGATCGAGGATCGCGAGCGACGTGGACGTGAGGGTCGGTCTTTGAAAGAGCTCTTAGCGAAGGTAGTGGAGACGTGCAAGATGAGGCAGGCGGAGGTAATAGAGATCGAGGAAGTAACACTCGACAAGCTCGTGCGGCGCTATACACTTCCGTTCCTTAGACGTGCTGCGATGCTGAAGAGTGTGGTGATGAACACGAAGGCCGGAGCCGGAACAGGATCTGGGGCAGAGCACGACCGACTGCGAGCCGAGCTCGGGGTTCCAAGCGTGGTTGACTTGCTCTATGACGTTGGGAAGGTCGGGGAAGAACCTGGGAGATGCCGTTCGGGTGTGATGTGTGCGGTAGTATTCGGTTGGCTAAGCCACTTGCACCATTATGTGGTTCAGGTCTCGGGTACAGACGAAGGAAAGGAAGATGACCTATTGGTGAACGAGGAACTGACACGAGCGGTTGAGCTTGAACATCCGGTCATCTATGAACTTGTCGGCCTGCCACTCAAATTCGAGAAGCTCCTCGGTGAGGCGGCGCGAAAGAAATGTGGGAGATGTGGGACGATACCGAACGATCCAGGAATTTGTCTTTTGTGTGGGACGACGGTGTGTGTTCAGGCGTTCTGTTGCACGAACCGAAACTTATCAGAGGAACCAGAAAATGGGGAATGTAATGTGCACATGTGGAAGTAAGTTTAGCGTCTTGATAGTATTATTAGTATTTTTTCGCCAAGTTGAGAATATAAAGAGGGAGAACAAAGCTGACTATTGTCTTTTGCTGTTTCAGTTGTGGAGGAGCGGTGGGATTGTTTTTGTTGATCAAGAAATGCTCGGTGTTATATTTGTCCACACAAAACGGTACCTTTACCATGGCTCCGTATTTAGACGAGCACGGAGAGCATGATATGGGAATGAAGTGAGTTGCGGAATTTGTTCTTCATTCCCGGGTTTCCTCTCTGATGTTGGTGTATCTGTATGTGTTGTTCTACAGAAGAGGCAGACCTCAATTTCTACATCAGGTTAGATGGGATGAAATCAGGAAGATCTGGTTGACACATAGCATCCCTACACACGTGGCGCGTCGACAGGAGAATAATTCTGATAATGGAGGTTGGCCAACGTTCTAGGGGCTTTGGGTTTAGGACTCGATGTTGTGGAAAGAGTGGAGATGAGATCCATTTGTGCTATCTTTATGTTGGGGAACACTTGGAGGTTTGTGAGTTTAGCATTTGAGTTGTTTTGTTTTTAAGCATGGCCCGATGGCTATGGTGATATGTTGCACTGATGAACAGACTGGAGTAGAGAAAGGAAGCATTTTTGAGGGACTGAAGAATGGATATGTTCGTTTTAATCATTTGTACCACGCTCGAAGTATTTATGGAGAAAGCTAATGTTTTACGGCTTTCTCATCTCAATTGTCTCATTTTTAGATCTGAGCTGTACTGTTATAGATAGTTAAATATATAATCTTTTAATAATATGAGGATGTGGTTTTGTTCACCCTAATATTGGCGCATGGCCTATTTGGTAGACTTCAAGAGATATATAGCTTGACATTTGCCATGATGAGTACAGAGAGGCTTACAGACCCAAACTCGTTATCATGCCACACAAATAATGCAGTATGAATAACTCCTTTACCAGTCCATGTTGAAAAGAACATCACAGCCTTGTTTCTAGCAAGCTCAAGTCTGTTGGGATGTAGCTGCTTGGACGTGTCTGCAGCGCCAAGGAAAGCTTTGTTGGATTGAGTTAGCCTTGCCATTCTTGATGGTTCATTGGAGCTCTGGAAACTGATCAATTCATGGTCACTCTGCTCGCACCTCACAGACCTCTATGGTTATTTATTGTCAACAACTCGGCATCTGCTGTAGTGCATGTTTGCAATCATATCGAAGAATTTGCAACATTTGCATTTTACCATTTGATGAAGTACTGCAAGAGGCGAGGAAAACATTGCTACTATATGCAGACACTGGAAAAGATTCATAGAATCCAAGGGTAGCTGTCATGCTCAACTACAGCCACATAGTACGGACCTTGAGCGCTTAAATACTATCTCCAGTCTCCAACACTAACAATGAGAGTCTTCGTTAATCCATCCACAATAACATTGAAATTTTTAAGCCTTTGGTTCTTCAGAGGGTTTATCAGAGACGGGCTGACTCCCTTTGCACCACACTGGGTTACATTGAATGTCGGCCACGGCCGCTGCGATCTCCTCCGGTGTAGCATCTATGACCTGATTCAATTTTGACATCAACACAAAATAATTTTAGCTGACGTTCTTGGAGGAAGTCCTATTGATGATGGGATAAAAGTTTACCAGTCTATCTTCCTCAAAGATACATCCTTTTCCGGTATTTTCAGAATAATTACACGAGAACCCGCGTGCCGTGGAATCCGTAGGGCTGGAAGCAAAATCAGATGGTTAGCTCCCAATTAGAAGACTCTCGTATCATTCTCATCAAACTTCATGAGCACTTCCGGTCCGGTAAGTTTGGTTTGGTACTCACTCCCCTTTCTTGAAGGTTCCAACTTCGGTCGCAGTCAAGGGATCAGCATCAATCATTTTGAGAGCTCTTGCAACTGCCAAGGTTGAATTTTTGTTGATTTCATCGGCTCCCGTCGAAGCACCATCCTAGAAGTGTGAATTTTTCATAGGTATATTATGTCAAAAGAACAAGTATGAGCCAATTTTATGGGTCACCACTGACCTGGTGACGAGAGATCCCAGAAATTTCTGGATTCACAAGCTCGATTTCTCCCTCCGCACACTCCTTGCTTGCTTCCCCCACCGCATTGGTGTTCCGTTCGAGCGCAGCAAACTTGATGGCTGCCTCTGCGCCTTCACGGTCCTTGGCGTTTGCCGCATTGGTGAAAGCTACATCTGCAACGTACTTTTGTAGACAATGGGTCTTGTTAGGGTCAAAATTTCCTATTCCATCGCTCGGAAGTGGGTCTGCTAAACTGTTGGTGTTGAAAACATGGATCAAAGTGGAATAATGAGACAAGTTAATTTTAGAGATTGTCCTTTTACGACGTCTCTGAGAATGATCAGAGAAGGTTTGGGATCTTACAGAGCAAAAACGGCATCCATGATTTCGCTGGGATTATTCTTCTTGAGCCAATCACTGGTAGTCACCAACACCTGAAAACAATCACATGTGATTTTTTAACAAACTCATACAATCTCAAGTCCCCCCCCCCTTAAAAAAAACACAATAGCCTGAGAACCAACCTTTTTGTGGGACCATTCTTGAGGGGTTTGGCGCCTCAGAAGCGCACCACGACCAGTTGGCCGGCCGCTGTTAGTTAAACCAGGTACAGCTCCCTTGACTAAAGTGATTGAGCCAAAGACCAAGGTCATTAAAATCTCGAGTGCCAGCATGTTGGTTAATAAAAAGACTTCAAAGCTGAATGAGAAGATTATCGGTGGAGGGCTTTGTAAGATGACTACAGATGCAACTTGAGGTGATGAAGCTGGACTTGGTATGAGCTGTAGGCGAGTAGAGACACGAAAGAATAAAAAAAGGTCGAGCTTTTATTCTCGGATCATGAGCACCAGTTTCTGTCTATTGAAGTATATCATTTACGATTTCGTATCACTAAGATCACTCATATTGGAGTATATCATTTACGATATTTCCATCACTAAGATCAGGCACTCATACTCATGACTCGAGACATGTCATCATCATCCTTAGTAATACCGTAATGACATTACTGAAATTGTACATACCTGATGCCTCTTTCTCTTCATCACCTCATCCATTGTATCCTTGTCAATGTTCAATCGACGAGGAAATGTAGGAAATGATATATGGAAATGTAGGAAGTGAGATATGCAGTTTGTTTGAGCACTAGGACGAGAAGAAAATATGAGAAGTGATATATACAAGCTGTTTGAATATGAGAGTATGAAGCATGGTGCATATCATTTGGAGGGATAGTTAAACTACAACACTAACAACTCCGACTAGCCTAAGAAGAAATGGGAGTACAATATATATATATAGAAATGAAGCCAGACGCGTAAAGTACACACCACTTTTCACTTACTAACCCGTTTTCTTTCTTTCAAGTCCTCCCATCTTGTCTCTTATCCTATCCCCTATCAGAAAATGAAGAGGAAAGTTAATAAGCTTGTCATTTGTTGTTTCAGTTTATCAATAGTACTGAGATCACGCACACCCAACCCTTCCCTTTCTCCGCTTTCATCTGCTGTACCTCATCATAGGTCAGCTTCATTCTAGGAGAGACAAATAGGAGGGATTGCTCACACATTTGACCTTAACATCAGGCAAATTCACATCACCCCGTATTCCAATTGTTGTCCTATTTTCTCATGGGCATTACAGAGCTTGAGACAGTTATAAGGGAATGGACATTGTCAATTGTATCTCTCTTCTTCTCTGTACCCAGGTACTCATTTTCGCTTCCCAGTATCATCAGTGGCTTTACCTGATTCCACCGTGTGCTCAAAGACTCGTAACCTTTAGATAGACGACGTGATGAAAAATCAAATGCACCATATAATCACACCATATATAGCAACTAGGTGTGTCCCCGGCGCCTCGTCAACAAAGATGAGATTCGAGACAACCGTCCGAAACTTTCATCAGTTCACGCAGACTCGCCTTTTAACATTATTCCCACTCTCAAGCTTCAGTAAAGGCATAGACTAAAGCATCGTCTTCAAATTTGTTTACGTACAGCATAAAAGCAGAGTGAACATGGTGATCCAATGTTATCTAATCTGCATTTATCTCTTATTTGATATCATAGTGGTCTCCCTGTGAAATCCTACGCCTTTCAATTTTTCATCACATCAACAAAACTATACAAAGTTCACAAGGTGAAGCTTGAGTCTGCCTCTAGACACTAAAGAGATGTTCTTGATGGTTACATACCATACCCATCA
The DNA here is from genome assembly GCA_000500245.1 of Cronartium ribicola 11-2. Taxonomy (NCBI): domain Eukaryota; kingdom Fungi; phylum Basidiomycota; class Pucciniomycetes; order Pucciniales; family Coleosporiaceae; genus Cronartium; species Cronartium ribicola. The sequence goes on from KI567507.1 coordinate 15,724, forward strand.
GTAAGACCAATGAGGAAAACCTTCCCCCAAATAAGTCGGATATCGTTCACACACACACATAGAGGTTCATGTAGTTCAGATACAAGATATAAGAGAAACATGGTCAGTTTTAAACAGCTTGTACTGGAGTAAAATATCAAACTGTGTGAGGCAACCAAAGACTAGTTCTTTAAGGTTGGTAGTTGTATACGGGAACACTTTCGCTACAATCAACTCTTGAGAACAAATATATACTTTTGAGAATAAGTCTGTCTCAGCACTGCTGTTTGCATCAAGTAGCCTGAATCTCTCACCACTTGACCTACTGTTAAACCAAATCTCTGACTGACCAGTTGGTTTTAAGATACTTATCAATACAAATCACAACAATTTCTGTAGCCTAAACGAAGTGTACCAGTGCACTGAAATAGCTTTAAAATCTTCCCTGACTTTTTAAGATGAGTTTTTTTTTTTTTTTCCTTTTTTTTTTCCCCTGAGATCCACATGAAAACTCTTGAGATATGTACACTTTGCTTGAAAAAATACTTTTTTCTTATTGGGAACTTTCTTCTTGTGAATTGGAGCCACCTTCCTCATTCCAATTTCCTCTCTCAAATTTACCCATTTAACAACACAGCAGCATGGAGGAATTCAATTAATGGTTGCATTGATTGTGTGGTATTGAAATCTGTCAGTCACCTCCAACATATTTGCATCACATCCAACCATGCTACTCAGCATAGACCATGCTGCTCAACATAGCATGCCCAGATGTGATGCAAATATGTTGATGGTGAGTCTGATGCGTGCCACTCTGTACTGGTGTGCCCAATCCTTGGCGGTATGCGCTAGTACAGTCAAACTTGTCTTATGGTATACCACCATCCTTGAATGCCTTTGAGTAGGTTATAAATACCATATCAGGGTGAATTAACAGAAGAAAAAAGCAAACCTAACGCAAGCTTGCCTTTTTGAGGGACTTTGTTAGGTTTGAAAGAAAAAGGTATCATTTGTATGACACAAAGCAGGTCATACTACCGTCTTACACAGGTATGGTTTAAGACGGGTCTGAAATGGTTTTGCGCCTCAGTTTATTTTCTCAAACCTAGCCTTACCACAGGTTGACTGGTTCCATTCACACGGTGCGCCATGAATGTTTCGCCAGTCTCTGAATCAGTTCCACTCGACCAACCTCACCATCCATTGGAGTAGATAACATCATCGATCTGGAAAGTACCACTGCACCACAGCGAGCTAATTTTCAAACCTTCAGCCAACATCTATCATCTGTTAAGATATGGCACCCATCAATGGTGTTTCCAAATCCAATGATTCGAAAAAAATGTCTTCAATCAGTGTGAACAAGCTCAAAAAGCCCACTACCCCACGTGCTGTTACAAACTCGACTGGGGTCCCTACAGCCGCCGGTGACGACGATGCTATCATGATCGATATGGAACCGCTAACAGTGCTCCCTGGCCCAAGCACCTCTAGTAAGCCTCAAGAAGGTGAGGACAGCCTGATGCAATTTGGAGAAGTGAAGGAACAAAAGAACTCGAAAGGGCTCACTCAAACCGCCAAGGTTAGCTTGATTTATATGATATATAGTCCACTGACAATATGTTGATGAATATTTGTTATTGATTAACGCTTCACAGGTTCCTATCCCTCCACACCGAATGACTCCTCTAAAAGCTTCTTGGCCACAGATCTATACACCTCTCGTTGAGGAACTCGGATTACTTGTTCGAGTCAACACTGGATCACGTAGAATAGAACTCAAGACTTCTAAACACACCCTCACTCCCGCTTCTTCTACGATGACCAAAGCTGTGAACTTTCTTCAATGTTTTAATCTTGGTTTTGCGGTGGAAGATGCAGTAGCTTTGCTTAGGTTGGAAGAAATTTATATTGAATCATTTGAAATTAAAGATGTGAAAAGCTTGACGGGAGATCATTTAAGTCGTGCGATTGGTCGAATTGCTGGAAAAGATGGACGGACACGCTTTACGATTGAAAATACTAGTCGTACAAGGATCGTTTTGGCTGATACGTAAGTTTTTTCGTTCATCATTCCCCACTGAATTTTGGACCATGAATTGACCCTCGGGGTGTTTTTTTATTTTTTTTCGATTTTTCAAATCTTTAGAAAAATTCATATCTTGGGATCATTTGCTGCTATTCGAATTGCACGTGACGCAATTTGTGCTCTTATCCTTGGATCTCCACCTGGAAAAGGTAAACCAATTTCAATTTCACATTAATACTTGATTTATTTTATTTTTTTACTGACTGGATTGGATTTTGACGAACTTTACATCAGTCTATCATGGATTGCGTACTGTGGCTGCTCGCCAACGCGAACGGTTTTAGTCTTGTTTTCGATTTAATTTTTTGAGTTTTTAGATCTAATAAAATGTTCAATCAGCATTTTCACACACCTATTCTTTTTTTTTAAAAAAAAAGATTTGGGCTTGATTTTATAATCGAGAAAAACTTAACACCAGTCAAGCGAAAACCATGTCATTGGTTTTTGTCGGTCGCCTTTTACTCATTCCTTTTGTAGATTATCGCTTGATCTGATTGGGCAAGATGTCCGATTAATTCATTCAAATTTTAATTTGAATCTTTGACTTGTTCGATTTAAAAGAGGGAGAGTTGCACTTCTTGGGAGTCCAAAATTGACCCGTGCTTGATACTTCATCGTGATCGAATGTAGCTCTGAGTACCCTCATTCATAAGCTAGGTTTGGATCCCTGCAGGCGCGCCCATCCTAATTGTGGGCTTCCAGGCGCGCTTTCTGGGGCAGTGAATTGAGAACCCGAGGCTCGGGGCTCGAATGTGTTTTTTGGCTGTAAAGGCGAAGACAAAAGTTAATTTACGAGTCTGAGCGCCAAATGACAAAAGCAGGCAGCAAGTTCACGCTCATCAGCTCGCTCCTTCCTTCTCCAGGTCTGCATCCTCGCTTCAAATTGACCGTATCAATATCAACGGACGAAGACTTCAATGAGCTCGCACCTTCACCTTGTCTGGTCTCGGTCCTGTTTGAGCACATCCCACCCTCGCTGTTTATCGACCGATTTCAACTTCAAACGTTGTCGATAGACGGTCATCTCGAACAGATGATAGGCTTCAATCCCACCATCACCGACGCTTTCACAATGGCACATCCATTCACATGGGGATCAAGAGACATCGAGGCACCTGTCTCACTTGCCTATCCTTCTGGTCTTCTCATCCCATTACCGCGCTTCACTTATGCAGCACGACAGGCATCAAAGGCAGCGGTTGAGCTGGAAATACCGTTCCACCTACGTTATCTCAACCCTCATCCCTCATCGTCCCGAGAGAGCTTAAACATCAGCCTTCCAGGCCCAACTCTCGTCTGGTCTTGCAATACGTGTATGTTTATCCATCATTCTTTTGATTTAAGATCTACCTGGCTGATCTGGTTACCTCTT
>AWVX01021681.1:0-13609 GCA_000500245.1 Cronartium ribicola 11-2
CTATATATGTAATTTACTGACCCATGTGCTAGATATTCAGCTGCAATGGCTGATCGAGGCTTGTCCTTCTGTTTAGCTCCTCACCATCCCCGGTTGTAGGTCGAGGGTTAGGACTGGCGGGTCCAGCCCCAGTGCTTGAACTGGAACCAGTGACAGTAATAGTGGTTGAATCCAAAGTTCCTCCGTTCAAATTAATGAAGTCTTTGCTGCCGAAGCTTTCTCAAAAACAATTGCTGCTGTCTTTTCGTGACAAGTGATGGACTTAATCTTGTCCCAAAACAAGAAGAATTGATCTTTTGTTCAAAAAAGAAGAGTAAGTAATGTGTAAGTAATGGAGGTATAAGTGAAAGAAGATAGATTCCACCCTCGATCCCTATCAAACCTCACTGATCCCTTGGCTAATAGCTTGAACAATGCAATACATTTATTATCTCAAGAATAATGTAATGAAAATGCCTGATTGACTGATTTCCATCAAGATTCACAAAGTCAGCAAACTGGATGTAGTAGACCATGAGAACTCATCTCCCTTGAGTTAGAGTAGTGCTTTGAGGATTGTATTTTTTGGGTATTCAACTGTGAAGTTACACCCTCAGGTGATTGCTTGTCTGAAGGTCCTTGACTGGATTCCTTTTTGTTGGCTATGGAAATGAAAGAGTTCTGTACATAGTGTAGTGTAGTGTAGTGCTCACTACCACGAGTGTGGAAAATTTGCAATGTGTACCCCCAAAGTTACACTAGCGGGGGTTTAGTTATCATGAGTGTGAAAAACTGGGTTTCACCAACTGGTGACTCTTAGGACATCTGCAGCCGTTGCACTAACCTTGCACCAATTTTACACTACATGGTACTACACTAGGTGTCACCAGCTGGTGAAACCCAGTTTTTCACACTCGTGATCACTAAGCCCCTGCTAGTGCAGCTTTGCTGGTACACATTGCAAATTTTCCACACCTGTGGCGCGCTGTAGTACCACTAGTCCCACCACACCAAGTTTACCGGATGCCCTCCTTCAATACACTTCAACAACACCTTCGATGTTCGTGGTATCTTTTTGAGGATGATGATGATGAGTGGGACCATCTGTGGAATGTGATGCTTGGGAACTGGGAAGAAGAACCTCACAAATGTAAACAAAGGCATATAACCCAACCCTGAGAACAATCAGATCACCAACTTGGTTTAGAATATTGTGCACCAAATGCAATCTATCCCGATGAGAAGTTTGAAAAGAGTTGATCAAACATTGAAATGGAAGGGTGAAGCAGGTTGAAGGTGTCCAAGGTCCAGTCAAGGGTGTGTGGGTTGAGGTGTTGTATGGGTTGCAGGTTTTGTGTGGGTTGTGGGTGTGGTGTATGGGTATGGGTTGTGTCAGGGTGTAGTCCCAAGAGGTGACCAACCACTGAGCAAGAACCCTCTGAGAATGACCTCAGGGCTTCATCCCCTTCTCATCACATGATATTAATCAATGGATTATGAAGAAGGGGGGTGATGGACTTAATATGCCATCATAGTTCCTCATGCATTTATATGAATAAAGATGAGGCTATCATCTATTCAATAGCATGTGGAGGAACAGGATTCCCTTATGGGAATGAGAGGAAATCCTCTCAACTTAAATAACCCTTTCAGAAATATTATTCTGAAGATAATAAGTGAAGTTGGGTTGATTGAATTAAGTATGATTAGTTTCAATACAGGAAACAACTCAATATATATAGAGAAAACAATGAAAGAGAGACATGTGAAAGTAAAGAGGAAACCCATTGGGGTAGATCATACATTGGGGGAACTCCCAAGGGTATATCCAGTGGATATACATCGTCAAATGTATTATTTACCCAATAATGAATTTATTTGAATATCTATTCATTGTTCAGGATAGAGTGATATGCTTATTTCCAACAGGTACATAACATATGTAGTATTTATTACTACCATATCTAATTTATATGTACACTCTGTCCTACATTTAGTTACATATGTAATATATTCTATTATATATGTGATCTTTTGTCTGTTAGCCACTACCCTCTGTTGGCAGGCTGACAGGTTGCGAGAGGGTCACTAGTTGGTGAATCACTAGGCTCTCATCGAATTTGATGCAAAAGTTAGTGATTTGAATGAATCACTAGTTAGTGAAGCCCTAATTAGGCACAAGTGTGAAAACCCGGGTTGCATTACATCAAATTTGATGTAATGAGTGGGTTTAGTGCAACAGCTGCAGATGCTTGTAGCACCATGTAGTGTAAAATTGGTGCAAAGTTAGTGCAATGGCTGCAGATGCTCTAAATGTAGCCAACATGTATGGCTGCACTGCGTGGAAAAATGTCAAGGTGTGGGAATTTTGGGTGGCGGAGGAGTCAAAAAAAACTGAGAAAAGGTCATGGGATTAAAGAGGTCTGGAGAGCTATAGCATCTTGACTTACAGCATCTGCAAGCTGCTATTATAAGTAACAAAAATCATAGACTTATAGCGTCACTTAAAGTGTCTGCAGTGGTGCACCTCTATCTCTAAATTTAGAGGTCAGTCACAAAATTTTGCCAAAAAAAAAAAACCCTGTGCAGTGGCAGCCCCTTTTGCTAAATAGTTTAGTGGCCACCTCCAAATTTGGCAATATAGAGGCAAGCAGTAAATCCATCCACTTTCCCTACCCCATACCCACAACACACATACACATCTCAAAGTGTGTGTAACACGATTGAACCACACCTCAAAGTTACTGTAACCATCAGTCATCACCCATACCTGTTCAGGGATGGGGGTCAAACTGTTGCACCCCAAGTGTCAGCCCTTGAGTATAATGAAGTATACCACGAACTGACAAATAATTAAACAACACAAAAACAATACATACACCTAGACTCCAGTTTCAAGGAGCCACATAATCATAAACTTACATTATAACCACTAATATACATATGAAGAGACAAAGCAATACAGATACAGAAATACTTCTTAGGAAGTATGTAAAGATCCCTTCTTAGAAAGTACAACAGAAGTTTTTCCCAAAACAGAAGACTCACCTTGATACCATATACCCAAAAGGGTTGTCTTGTCTTGATTAGTCTTCAGCCAACAAAACTGAATAAAGTGGACTTTGAAAGAAACTAAGGCCCAAATAGGAAGAAGGCTTGAGTTTCAAGACCCTAGTCACTTACCCAATCTCTACAGAACAGAGTAAGAAACCTCAGTCAAAAAAGAACATAAATAGAGACTTATCTCAGAGCCAAGAGAAAGGACTCACTCGAATATTACACTACTATTTTCTAGATTTCATTTCTTAGAGATTATTTCTAACTACAAACTTTTACTTTAGTTTCTAAAGACCAGCTTTTTAGTTAGACTTTGATATTCCTGTCAACCCCTTGTTTCCTTTACCTAAAAGATTCACCTTCATCTTTTTTGCCTTTTCCATGAGTAGATCTCAACTCTTTCTCCCTTCTACTCTAACACCAATCCTAGAATTGGGATAAGTTAAGAACCACCAACTTCCCTCTCAAACTTCCTAGTCTACGAGTAAACCCACCAACAAGGTTTAGACTATCCTTTCTTAACTAAAGTACCAACAACTTAGTTATTCTTACAGGCAAGACCAATAACAAGTCTCCTTTTTGCTTATATCCACTGGTTGGAATAAGCCTTGAACCTCTAACAAGTTCTCATGAGTCAAATTCCCGCCTTGTGACTTATCAAGGTGTGGTTTTAAATCATTCCACATTCAGCTTCTATCTTAATCTAAAGTCAGAAGCTGACACCAACCATTTGGAAGACCTCTAAAATTTGAAATTTAGAACTAGAGGTCTGGATTTGATGGCTCACCACTGCGGATTCTCTTACAGCATTGGTAGGACACTGGTTTTTGGGGGCTACACTGTAAGTGTGGCTCATGCTTTACAGCATTGGATGGAGATGCTCTTACAAGGTATGTATCATGTTGTGGGCAATCAGTAGATCAGAAAAACATGATCCTTTTACCCTCTTATTTGCAACTAAGACAAACGCTACCGAGTTCAGTTTTACTGAGTCTCGCTTATATTCATTTTTTCACTGCACTTTGAGTACAAAAAAAATCTGGATCAATGTGGCAGGTTGTCTGAGTACAGCCTGCAGTAAGTAATTTCCACTAGTGAAAATGTGGGGGTTGAGCTGGAAAAGTGCATTTTCCCTTTCATTATCATACATCTTCCATTTGTAGAAATTAATTAATGCTGGCAGGGGAGAAACATGTCTGTATTTATTGCATCAACTCTAGCCATGTTTCTGGGGATTTCTGGACAACAAACCTATGAGCTTCCATCAAAGGTATGTACTTGCTGCATTGCAACATGAAGCACAGTCAATCATGAAGTGCTCAAACTTGATCCACTTGTTGTCCAAATAAACCAATATAGCATGGGATGTGACTGAAATTGCTGAAAAACCTCACATTCTGGTGAACTCAGATCTTCAAGCCAACTGTGCCAGCTTTTCCAGTTGCGGACAAGTTTTTTTCTTCAATATTTTCCTTTCCATTGCTTTACAAGAAGAAATGTTACTCAAACAATTGAGCACAACTTGTTCATGCCTGAAACTGGATAGCAGTGATTGGGTGCAGGTAGTGAGTACCAAGAAATATGATAAGTCAACTGAATAACACAATTTGTATTGGTAATCCTGGCCTAGAGAAACCCCTGCTCATAATATGCAAAATTTAATATAACTCAATTGTGTGATCTTGAGTAGAAAATCAGAAAGAATCCCTGCCCCCAGCTTCTCTCATATGCATATTGTGGGGGAGGCCGGGGCTCATTTTGAAAACCTTATTAGGAAGGAACATATAACTAGTGAAGAGAGGGGCAGCTTCACTTGCCACAAATTAGGGGAAAGTGAATTTGGACAACTCTAGGGGAAAACTCTCCTGCCAATGACCAAGCCTCTAATTTCCCAAAACTTCAAACTCCTTGTGTCACTACCAATCCCCTCATTTAAATTTTCAGGTGAACAAATCATTGACAGAAAACTAGTATCAACTCCAGCTGACAATACACCCCAGCTGGGTAGTTGTACCACTCTAAAGCATACCATAGTTTTCTGGAATTGCTTAACTGACTTCAAAAGAATTGAAATCTCCTTTCAAATTGGGCATTTTATGAATGAGAAAGCTCACACAGCTCGATTGATTCCCTCCCTCAAGCCTGATAACATACTGTATTGAACTCCCTCAGGAGTCTTTTGGATGGGCGACTTGATTTGGGCACTCAAATCTTATTCATAGATGTGCTGTTTTAGAAAGAGAAGAAAGAAGTTCAATGTGTTATGATCAATTTTGAATCAGCATAGACTAATTTTATGTGGTTTTTTGGGAATTAGTATGACTTTATTTTATTTTATTGATTGCTTGAAGTACATATGAGAGCTGGTATGGCTATCATGCACTCAATCTGTCCAAGAACCTGTGCAAACCCATGTCTGTTAGACAAAAAGTGTACTTGCTGGCTGTTTTCAGATCTTGTACTACACTATAAACAATAACTACTAGTACTAGCTTGTCCTAGAATTTCTCAGACAAAGGTTGTCCTAGTTTTTCCTTATCCAAAATAAGAAAATCTAGGACAACACTTGTCCTACTTTTTTCCTCATTCAAAATAAAAAAATCTAGGACAACACTTGTCCTAGAATTTCCAGAACAACCTTATCCTAGTTGTCTTTGTTGGCAGTGCTATACAATTATGGCTGCTGATTTAGATTTTTTGAAATGAAGACAACAAAGTTTTCAAGGGCAGTTGAATTAGAGATAAAGCATGTGTGGAAGGGTTGTTTGGAGCTTGGTTTAGGATGGGGGGCTCTTGCTTATCTGGATCAGATTCATGATTAATATTAGTCTAAACCCAACATCTCTTCAACCACCACTACACCATCAACAAATTTGAATTGGACAGACATGTCTGACTCAACTTTGGATGTGTCCATCCAACACAACATGCTCATATCCAAGGGGGTGGGACCTTGAGTATGAGCATAGCTGTATTGGATGAGCGCATCCAATGTTGAGTTGGTTGCGCTCATCCAACTTATTTAGCAATAACCAACATCAGTAAAAAAAAACTATTGAAAAAAGTGTTGTGGTATATCAAGACTTGTAGGTTCAAGGCCTTCAGTTGAAATTCCTGGTTTGATCTTATTTCTTTTTACATCAAGAACTTATAAAATCTTACTTATACCTTTGTGTCAAAGTATCTTAATGTTAGTGTCTGTAGTCAAAGCCTCATTGCATACCTGAAGGATACAGCTGGATGGGGATAAGAGCGTGCTCTTGCAGATGGGAATAAGCTATGTGCTTGAACTGGAATAAGTGGCTTCTGCTTGAGCTACTTGATTTGGAATAAGCCATGTCTGGGCTTGCCTTTTGATATTGGAATAAGCGGCCTGTGCTTGGGTGAAGAGGTCTGTTAACGGGTTAAGTGGTAGTGGCAATACCCAGGAATAAGCGATGTGTCTTAATCATTTCTGCTTGTATATCAGGTTGCCTGCCCATTTCACGATTCTTTCCTCATCAGAAAGAATCTGTGAGTGGCTTTCTTCTGTCTAGTTTCTCTATTTTCTTAAAACTAACGATTTTTCTGTTTCTATCTGAGTACCTTCTTCTTTTAACTCTGTATCTGTGTTTACGGTCCCTGTCGCGTGTGCGCAGGTAGTTATTTTTCCCTTTGAAGCTCATCTCAGGCACTGTGCTTTATGAGACCTGGTACTGATACCTGATAGCCCAGGTATGGACTCTTAGTACTATTTGTATGTTTGCATGATGATCGGAAAGAATCTTACCTTCTTCTTTTAACTCTATACCTGTGTTTCCGGTCCCTGTCGCGTGTGCACAGGTAGTTATTTTTCTCTTCAAAGCTCATCTCAGGAACTGTGCCTTACGAGACCTAGTACTGATACCTGAAACCCAGGCTGCTCTTATCAATTGAATAGTCTCATATTCTTACAAAAAGATGAGAGAGAAGGGTTCAAAATTCATAACCCATTTGATTTTAGGAATATTGATTGTATAAATCTTTGATATTTTTTCAAAAGCAATCAATCATAAGTTTGTCAGAGTAATATCATTTTGACTTGGTTTTCTACCAGATTTGGGTTGAACAATTTCAAAGTGGATTTTTACTGAAATAAATTCTCTTGCAACTTTCATTACTGAACTTTTTTCAGAAGAATGTATACAACATTTGATTTTAGTATATATCAGGGCTATGAGAAAAGAAGAAGAAAACAAAAACAAAAAACAAGTTGATATAAAAAAACAAAGACTTTGAATGAAGAGGGGGTGGGGTTCTGTGCACAGATCAGTAGCTGGAATAACATGAATTACAACCCAGAAAAAAAAAAAAAAAATAACTCTCTTGTTCAGCTTGAAATCCATCTGCAACTCTAGTCCAACTTCTTGTTCCATCAGAACCAGTTACATATCTACATATAAATTCTTCCAAGATTCATTTCTCAAGACAAACCCAAGGCAAAGCATCAAGAGTGTCATCTTGAAGCATATTTGAACAATATGTTTCATCTGGTGCTAACAATGAATCTGGACCTGGTCCGGCTTTGGTATGAGAGAGGTGTCTAACCCCTCTGATTACTCAATTTGTGGGGAAATCAGATAAGGCACAATTTCAGAGGGGAGTTTAATGAATTCTGGGAGTATTGCTATTTTGACTATGGTATACATCTTCTTTCAAATCTGATTTGGTTGTTGTTATCAACAATTGAAGATATTCTTGACAAAGCTGCAATTGTGTCTATCATCATCATTATAAATTCAATTCTTCATGGCTGAGAAAATAATGATAGGGTCCACAAGGTATCTGGGACTTTCTACAACTAAGAAGTTTCCATTGTTTTAGTGTTGCACAAGCAACAAAGGTAGGAAAGGCTGATTGTACACTTTTATCTGGATACAGCTGTATGTCTTAGTGAATCATTCCATTTGGGTTTGATCCAAAGCTTCTTCTTATGCTTGCTTTGGAAAATACTTGAGTTTCAATCCCTAAAGCTTTCAGTACCCAAGATAATCAAAAGATAGCAATCAGTTTACTGGAGTATGGATTAAAAGTCAAATATTGGGGGTTGAATTTTGTCTCTACTAATAAAGGGTTTATTCCATATGTTTGATTTGGTAAGATTGAGTTAGCAGGAAGAGCAACCTAATAACAAAACTTGAAAAGAAAGAAGATGTGTTGATAAGATTTGTAATTTGGTGGCTCTTTTATGGTGGGTGCCACACTGGGGCACATTGATGTAGGTAGTTTGAATGATCTATGGGCAGTTCTTGTCTGCAACAGATGTACAGAAGAAGTAGACGCTATCAGAGATACTTTAAATGGTCTGTGATCTTCATTCCAAAAGTGTAAAATAGTGTCCAAGGCAAAACTCTTTCCCATGCCCAAGGCTCATCAAGAAAAAATATGAATATGTTTTGTGTATGGTTCTTTGTGCACCGGAAAGGCTGACAAATGTACAGTTTTTTTTCTCATAATGTCTGACATAGCAGTGTACTTTTGACTCCAATATATCAAAAGTAGCACCATCACCAACATTTACTTGTAGTTCAAAAACAAAGTAGTCCTTGGATGAAAACCCTTGAAAAAAAAAATGCCCAAGGCTTTCATCCAAGGTTAAAGTTGGCCATAAGATTTGCCTCGAAAGAACTCCCTGGACAGTTTCTTTTGAGGAGTTTCATCTAAGGACTCCTTGGATTATTCATTCCAAGGCAACATTGTTGGGGGTCCGGTTGTGTAATTTACTTAGGCCTTTTCTGGTAGGATGAGCTCAATAATCAAAAGCTTGTTGACAGGTTACAATTCCTTAGCACCCAGGCTGGTCTCCATCTGCAGCAGGATTTTGAAGCCCATAGCTTTTTAGAAAGCAGCTCACGTCCGGCAGCATAGCCGCGCGTGGTTACGAGTGCGAAAACAGTAAGCATTATGAGACCGAGAGTCATGTTTGGGAGACGGCTTATTCAGAATACGAGGTGCAACGGCGATGAGGGAATGATTGTGGATTTATCTGAATAAATCGTGTCACAAGGGACTGGGCGAGAAAATAATGGCAATAAGAAATTTATGAAAGCGAAAAGAAGCTTTTGTTTAAAAAGAGAGACGGGTGGAGATTGTGTGAAAACCGAAAGGGACTCAGATTGTTGGCCTCATTTTATAGTCGAGTCGATGGGGGACATGTGTTCAGGGCACTCAAGGCAGAAAAGATTGACTCAAAAACTAGCTCGGCGTTGCTTCACGCAAATGTTGCAAGGCACGCCGACGTTGGCTCTGCTGAAGCGGTCATACATAGACAATCCGAAAATAAAACTGACATCCGGTCCTCCGAAGTGCAGTCCAGCAGAAGCTTACTCACTCGCCAAGCAGTTCCCCACCGAGAGATTTGATTCGCACCCCCAATGTCTTTTGTTTTGGCGGCAATTGACGTTCTGAACATCCAAATAATCACTCCTCGCTAATGGCTCAGGAAAAATTCAGGGTGCTAACCCACTGTAGATAAGATGAGAAGAAACTGAGTGGGGTCTCAATGTGGCCCGTATATGAAAAGCTGTTACGCACGTCCAAGTGTCCGATTGCTCATCAAGCATGATGTAGGTGAGCAGGGCAAGCCACAGCCTGATTTAAAGGCATCTCATGAAAGAGTGTATACAATCTTGGCGCGACCAGAGATCGACAGTGCGACCCTGACTCGGCATCAACATGACCTGGTCCCACTGCCAGCGGCCGGGATTTACTCACTCCGATCGTCCGGGACAATTTCCAGAGGTCAAACCACCAAAGACCGCACAGCGGACTGCCCGAGATCGGTTTCTCACAATCAGAGGGGGAGTACCTGAAAATTGGTGCAAACCCTTTGGTTACACCGAGAAATAAGATATCTGATGCATACAGCTCATTTCCCATTCTACTGTCGCCAATATTCGGCTTGGTGAGCTGATTTTTGAAAGGGACCAGGTAAAAAAAAAGCCATTAGAGTAAAGTAAATGTTAACTCGGCGATGGCTATTCTATATCGACCAGCGACGTTCCCATTCCTAGCACAATTTTTCGAGGAAACAGAGCAACACCCTCATTTGCAATCTTATACTACACTAGAGAACCGGGGCTCCGCTGCCAACTTGAGAAAGCCCAAAGTATTTAGTTGGAAATACAATTGCGTCCCATCTCAATCATCATTCCAAGTTTACATCAAAACCTCTTTTATTTCTTTTCTTGGTAGCTGAACTTTTCGATTTCACCATCTGCGCCTAATTGAGCTGTATATTCTTTCTTTATCTACCACTTGTTTTTCTTTAAGAAACATTAATTGACTGATCTCTGCCCTTCTTACTGGGTCTATCTTAGCGTGGTTTTGATAATGTTCAAGTGGTTATCTAGTTGGCAGGCCCAAATAAGAAACCCTAGGTTTAACAGGACGTCGAAGTTTCGGAGGGACTCAAATAAGTTAAACCCTGAGTGCGTCCAAGGGGAGATCTCACAGATTTTATGCTCATGATGTCCTGTGAATTCTAAATGGACTGACGTAATGGACGGCAGAAAATCAAGAACGTGTTTTTAATACAACTTTGTGAACTCTTCTGCAAAGAAGACCAGTTCAAGTTGGCTTTTATTCCTTGAAGAGCATTTGATGTTTTCGGACGACAAAAAACCAATAAGATGGATAAATGAAGAAATAGACAGCAACGAGAGTCTTCGATTTCTGATATCACTTGAATGTAAGAAGTCTTGCAAGATTTGGCAGAGCCTCGACAAGTTCATATGTCGCCCGACCTCATTTGCGAATGATCTCGGGTGGATGTAAATTAAGCCAGCATTTTTAGACAGGAGGACGGCGACATTTTGAGATCTTGGATACTTGTGTCAGTGCCTCAGTTGAGGGACACACTGCCGAGGTTGGTAGCTCAATAGATAGAAGGGTGCATGGTGCTGAGAAGCCCAGAGTTATGCAAAATCTTGAAGGGAAAAACACTTTGACGGCTGAGGACGCCAAGTGAGGCAATCGTTTATGAGGGATAGTGATGATCGTTGGGCAAGCTGAGAGATCTGATCCAGGCGGCCAAAGCAAACTGCAACGAGTTTGCATCTTGGTGTGTGAGCACCCGAACAGTCTCAGATACCTTCACCGGCGACCGGTTGGCCTGAAGCGACCTTCCCGAGTGCCGACTCCAGTCAATCAAGGTCGTCCTCAGCATACGGAGGTGAGGTGTTCTGCTAAGGATGCTGGTATTTCTGTCGAAAGAAATCCACAGTCATCCAACGACGGTTGATTGGTAAGAGAAGCGCACGTCTCATGAATAGGACAGGGCTTCCACTTGAGGCGATGAATGCAGATTGGAAAGGGAATCTCCCTGGAACTCTCCGTTCACACCAAATATTTAGATTGTCATTTGGACCCCATTAATCTGGAGTGATAACAGCGCGATGAATATGGCCTTGACTCTATCGATTGACCTTGAGACTCAGATTGAGTCCTGTTGCCATTCTCGACGAGTGAGAACTGATCCGGGTTGGTTTGAAGCAAGGGAGTTCAGGATGGTAGTTCGAAAATGTGTTGACCGTCAAAGGCTCTGATGGTTCAGGTGGTGCATCTTTTTTCCATTCTCAGGTAATCTGGCGAACAACCGATCGATTGTAATGACGTCATCCAGCCCTGGTTTTAGACTCGTCACTCATTTATAACTTCCCCTCTCCCTCCCTCTCCCCCTCCCTCGCTCTCCTCTGCTAAACATCCACTCTAACATCTGAACAATCGCATTCTCACCATTCATAAAACTTGCTACATTTCATCTCTTAACCATGTCCAACGCCATCTCTTCGCCCTCTGCGCTCTTCACAACCCATGCTCACTCAACTCCGATTCAAATCCTCTCCGTCGCTAGACTCGGGCTTGGGCTCGGCGCTTTCATCGCCCCCGCTTTCTTCAGTCAAACGTCTGTCAGGTCTCTCTGTACTAACCGAGGTTCATTGGCGCGCCTCGATCGCGTCCGCTGACTAATTGTAGACCCGTTTCTGGGCTATCAGCTTGTTCGGATTCCAGAGCACGGTCAACAAGACCTCCAATAACAACACCGTCAATAGCACTTCGGTAAAAGCTGGTTCCCCTGAAGAACTTTCAGTGGCCATAAGGTCAGCTCTTTCTTCTCGTTTACAAAAACCACTCGTAGTCATCCTTCCTAAACGACTTTTGAGTCCGTTTCAGATTATTTGGCGTCCGGGACATCGGTTTGGGCCTCTTGTTGAGAGATTCGGCGTCGGCGGTTGTTGAACGCGCGTTACAAATCGGGTTGATTGTCGATCTTCTCGGTCTGGTCTCGGCCGGCTTCGGCTTTGTAGAGGTCAGTGGCAGTTTTGTTTGTGTTGTAGGACATGTGAAAGAGAAGAGGATCCGACATACTGACTGACACTCGAGCTTTTTCTTTTGTTAGGGAACCCTGAGTCAAGAGATCGCTACCGCTGTTGGAACCGTCGCAGCTGTGTTTGCGGGAGTTCAGGCCTATGTTTTGAACAGATAAATACTGCTAAAACGTTCACGAGGTTGAGGTGGACTTTAATCTTGTCTTACCTCCTTATCATCTACTATAGCGCTCGGTTAATCAGCATACGGGAAAATAAAACATTTGCCTTTGAAGTCTTGCACACGCGTCAGTTTGAGCAATCCCTCGCATGTCCGACCCATGAGAGCTTTTGGCATGAAACAGCTGGCTGATGAAAAGTGATCCTTCAAGTCTTAATTTGTCGCTTAGAAACAATTTTTGACACCTTCTCACTCCCTCATGTCTCATTCAATTTTCCCAACTATTTTCAATCCTGCTTTTGATTACATTAAACTTGATAAAAACAAAGTACAAACTTTTCAAAAAAAAAAAACTTGAATAAAACAAGGGGAGGTCTCAAGCCTGCGCATATGCAAGTTAGCAAACAAGTTGTGAACCATTTCCAAATGAGTTGCAAACAAAATTTGTGATTGAACCCAAATTTTGGGCCCAGACACCGCAACTTGTTTCAATCCCAATGAAATTATATTTTTGCCCCTGGTGTTGGAGTATCCCCACCGTTGCACTGGACATCCTCTTCACATCAAAGTTGATTTACTTAACCTGAATTCTCACATGTTTGCCCAATTAGGGCTTCATCAGCTGCTGATTTCTCTAAAGCACTAATGTTTTCATCAAATTTTATGAGACTGTAGTGATTCACCAACTAGTGAGGCCTTGGTGCTGGTCCACCTCTACACCCCTCCACTTCCTCAATCCAACCTCACTACACTCTTGATTGCACCTCCTTCACGTTCTCCACTCTTGATTGCTCTATGCTTGATCACTCCACACTCAATCACTCCATGCTCAAACACACCACTCTCAAACACACCACCCTCAATTGCTCAAGCCTTGACTGCTCCACTCTCAATGTCAGCCTAGATCTAAAACAATTATGGTGATTATCACAAAATTGGGATCTAGCTACTATGGCTTTAGATACTCAGCTCTTATCTATAGGTATTATAACCCTATCTTGGCTGGATTTGATTAAACAGCTAGTTTAAAGTGAATAAATTCACTGGCTGCAGCTAGGCCTTATCT
>AWVX01021741.1:0-15659 GCA_000500245.1 Cronartium ribicola 11-2
ATGAAAAAAGGTGTCAAGATCCCCCCCCTTTTTTTTTTTTTTTCCAGTTTAAAATGCTTTTACCCTTTCACTGTTCAATTCTTTATTTTATTTTTTCTCTGGGAACTATCAAAGGCTGAAGAAAGTGAAACTGGCTGTGATCATCTAAAAGTTTTCATTCATAACTTTATGATTGGGATAGAATTTTTTTTTTCTTAATGCTTCAACTTTTGAAGCTTTGGTGAAATCTAAATCAGTAGCTGGTAGGAAGGGTGATCTTTAAAATGCCTATATGTGCTTTTATAATGTACTGTAAGAATTACTCTTCTTGCCTCTTACAGGAATGTGGTGTTGTAAAATTTCCTCCCCAAAGTGACAAGTAAGTACAACATACCTTTTAATGTGTGCATAGCATTACTACCTCTCTTTCAATTTTCTTCTCTTTCCTTTAAATTGGTATTTTTGTTTTTTTCTATTTGATTTGAAAAAAAAAATTGGCAGGTCACAATAATAGATTATATTTTATATTTAAAATTCTACATCAGGTACATCTTTTAAACCTTTAAAAAAATATAAAGCTTATCAATGAGTTTTTTTTTTTAAAAAAACCATCAGAGAATTTTTTTAGTTATAATCAGAAAATTTTGGACTTTAAGAAAAATTCTACAAAAAAAAAAAAATGGAAATCTAGGTTGGTTTATATTCCATATTTCCAGTTTTATTGCTACTATTTAACATTATCGTACTCAAGAGCTAACAATGGACTTTACTTAACCTTTGCAATAAACATTGTATACAGTAATTAGACTTTATCATGAAGGTTAACAGTATATGTTAACAGTATATCAAGTCTCTCAATTATTCCAGCCTTGCATTTTTTTTAAATTTTCATACCCAGCTTACTAAATATCTCAATCAAATTCACAATCAGTCTATCAAAACAAACATATACTATCGAAAAATATCATCAGACGAACGTAATACGCATGGGCTGAAGTTCAAGTTTTTTCTTTTTCTTTCTTTCTTATTAAAAAAAGATTGACCACATAACTTTGGGAATGACAATGTCCGATTGAATTTCTTAGACCCTCTACTAACTTGATATCCAAATAATCCTCTCAACTAACACCCCCTTTTCACTTTCTTCAACAAAACATTTGGCTTAAGGAAAAAAAAAAAATAGAAATCTTGATTTCGATTTTTCACGTTTTACATAGTTCAACCTCAGGGGCAAAAAGTAACAGTGTACTAATCAATAATGAACAAGACATAAATATGTCAGTCAGTCAGTCAGTTTTTTTTTTTTTAAAAAAAAAAAACAATTTGTTCATGCCAATAAAGTAAACTTGACAAGGAAAATTTTGACTCAACATCAGATCCTCCTCCGTTAGCACTACACGTCCAAAGCGAAGATTCACTACCTTCCTGTAAAAAAAAAAAGATTCATCTGATGAGTTTTAATATAAAATTTAAAAATTACATTGGTTCCAAGTTGTATGGCTCACATCATAGGCATACGCATAAGCGTTAGGGCAATTACTTTTGTGATGTTTTTTTTTTTAGGTCTTCAATCAGCTAACCAGATAGGTAAGTTGTCGAAAATGATTGGATTTTACTCACTTTTTGAAATAGCCATAGTATTGTACACCGCTTGAGGGGCAAGTAGCGGCCGTCGAATGAGAGCCAGTACAACAATTTGCTGAATCACTACGATTTCCATCAAGATTGGCCTGTTAGAACAAAGGAAAAAGCCAATTATTATTCCTCGTATGCTTCTGTTTTTTTTTTAATTTTCCCCTTCATGAGAGAGATATATATAAAGTGGTCGAGATAATGTATGTAGACTGACTTGACAAGCTGAGAGGCAACCAATGGTGACCCCATTAGAATCACGAATCTTGAGTCGATCATCAGGACAACTAGGATTGAGGTCAACTCCACAAGCGGGAGCAGGGCAGTTTTTGGTGTTAGAGATTCGAACAGGTAAATCAGATCCATCCACATTTGAGACATCGTAAAAATCGGTATTTCCATCTCCATTCAATTTAAACTCCGCTAAAGTTACCGGGGCTAAAAACAGGAATGTGAAAGGGTCAATCAATGATTTAAAACTGTTCACAAATGATTGATTCGACTTACGAACACCGGTCCCGCTGCTGGCGTCACACACTAGGCCACCATTACAACCTCCGACCTTTTGGGACAGTCAAGTAGAAATATGTTAGCCGTCACTTTGGTTTCGTGAGAGTGTTTTTTTTATTTAAAAAAAAAATGGCTGCTGTGTTGGAGTATATGCTGACCGCGCAGGTTGACGGCAATGAAGAACCACTCCCAAAGTCACAGTTTCGACGACCCCAGAATCTTCCGGCCCAACCATCGGGAACGGTAATGGTACGTTGATTACCACCAGCCGCCTCCCAACCAGCGGGTGAAGTGTTTCTATCGATTTGAGCTTGAAAAAAAAAAAAGCGTGCCATTCAAGAAAGAGGCCATATGATCAGTTTACACCGATGCATATACCTTGCTTGACCAGAATTACCTGGCGAATCCGGATTGGTAAAGTACGCCGGCCCTAGATTTAACAAAGTAAGAAATCAACCTATCATCACACATCTCCCTTTTTGAATCCTGGAACACTCAACAAATCGTGAACGGGCAGTTGTTTTGGATTGTGAATGTCCTACTATGAACCAAAGAGGTAAAGTAGCACAAAGATAAAATTCCAACGTAGGTGATTGAGATTCTAGTGTTGTTCAACATCGTCGTGAAGAGCTAATCTAAAGTTGCAAGCTTTATCGGTATGAAGTTTTCTTAGGATGTGATGATATCTGAAGGAATGTTGGTTTTACCCTTCTGGTACGCTTTCTTATAGGAAGTCATCGCTTCATTATTTTGGGGATGATGAGTTCAGACTGCTTGGTCAAGTGACCGACAGCATCGGATATCCTGACGCTGAATTAAATCGGACAGCAATCTGTTCAGCAATGATCTGGCTTTACACACAGCACGCGCAAGGCACCAGTTGACCGATGACTCAGCCATACCCAACCGACCATCACAGGACGCAAAGGTGAAGAGTAGCGCGTAGGTTGAGGGGAACACAGCAAGCTTCTCGTCATTCCTCACACTACGCTCGCACGGAGTTGTGACGATAAATGATTTTATCTCCCTATGTTTTCTATATTTTCCATTTCAGATGGTTTCATGTTCCTAATGTATTATTTCACGATATCATCTATTTCTTCGCATCTCTTATTAAAAAATACTACGAGAAGAACAAGTTGACAGAATCTCTACTGAATCTGCCAACGCGTCAGAACGTGTTTTTGCTTCATTGTTTTTTATAAGCAGATGGTTCAATAACACTTTGTCTTCTTTCCCTTCGTGGTCGAATTATTTTGTCTCGTTCTCTCTCTCTCTCTCTCTCACACACACACTTTTTGTTCAAATACCAAAATATAAATACATAGTAGACAGCCAGGAGGCAAAGGCTCTCCTCTCATCCTCGTCAAGCTTATGGAGCGTATTTTTACTATCCAAATAAGCATAACTTGATTAGAGAGCTCTTCTTGGCACGCAGCACAGAGCAGATTACGTACTTAATGGGCACAAAGCGCAACACGAGCGTAGCGTCGTAAGAAAAGTCTCCGCTGGTCTCGGCTGGATTCACCAGTCGTGAGAGACGAAGCCCAGCAGTAGACGCTAGTGGAAGTCTACTTCAACCGGTGACAAGCCTATCACAGCCCATTGATGCGTGGGTTGATTGGTGCTGTGCTACCTAGCTACCTAGCTATCTACCACAACTGCAAGTTGAGCTCATTCACATGACCCAACTTCCCTAAAGCCGTCAAGTGGTGTTGGCTACTGAATCAAGTTTGGTCCTCATGGGTAATGAATCAGGGACAACTGCATCCATACCACGTTATACATAGGCATTACAGCCCGATAAATTAAGTCATATGATCTCTCAATCAACTGGTTACAATCTGATTTAAAACACATCAGTATGTACATCTTGTCTTGTAAAAGAGTGAAAGACGAAAAGGAATACCAGATATTATTCCAGGAATATATAGTATCAAGTGAAATTCGAAATTCAGGATATTAAACTCACTCTAACAACGTAATCAATCAAAACATATAATATTCTACCGTGTAGGCATTATTACTTTCCAATCTTTAAAACTCTCAAGACTCGTCCTCCTCCTCCTCATCATCATCCAATACCAGCGCATGTAACTCAATCAAGCATTCGTTGTAGGTACGTTTCCGTTTATCAAACCCGGGACTGTTGGCTGCCTTGGTCTGTGACCAGGTCTCATCATCCAAAGCTGTCACCTCGGCTGGTACCACATTCTCTGTCGTCGTGTTCGGGTTGATCATACACAGTAAACAGAGCAAATGTCGAAAGTGCTCAAAACCGTAGTTTGCACCACTCCTGACCGAAGCCATAACGGCCTACCAGACGAGTTAAGGAGACCCCAAATAGTCATCAGCCTCTCTCCTTCTACTATCTGACTTTAAATTGTGTCCAAACTTACATCTGGACCTTTCGATGCCATCTCCCAAAACTTTCGACTGCGCTCAAAGTCAGCATGCATCGATCGATCATGGTATTCACCATCGTCCTCGGGACTTTCATCATCAAATTCTCCACTCTTCAGCGTTTTCATGTTTTGCTGTAAAGCAAGCACGTTCTTATACATCTTCTGAAATCCATACTCGTTACCAATCTTCAGCTTCAACACGGTATTGATCAGTAGACGATTGAGAAGATAGCCAAAGCCCAAGATGACAAATTGCCGTTGAGACTCAGAGAGTGCAGGGGTCAGGGCGGCTTCCGAGCTTGAGACGAGCGAATTTAGTTCAATGACGCATGGGTCGGGTTCGGTTGAGTCGGAAGGGGACAAGAAATATTGGCCGGTCCGAGAGGTCTTACCGAGGTGATGGTAAGCCTGAAGCCGGAGCTCGAGATGAAGCGTAAAGAGGATAGTCTGGGCTAATGACCGAAATGAGCTCTGAGCCATTTGGAAGCGCCTATGAGGTTTGGGTGAAGATGGTATACCCAGTGGTACATCAGTAAGATCGCCCAGAGTACAGATGAACTGATGACGAAAAATGACCTGAGGATGCCTGGTGTTAATGGCAAGCGAAAGCCGGACTTCGGTTGAAGATCAGTGTTGGATGAGAGCAGCTGAAGTGGGGATAATGGCTCAGGCGGATCATCGCCAGAACCCTCGCCTTCAGGGCTCGCAACAGTTTGTATTGAAGAGCTCAGTGTGCGAGTAAAGGTAACAAAGCAATCCTGATTTAACAGTACGGGTCATGTATCAACATCAGCACCGACCAAACGCTTCACCACCAGATGCAGGCTCGCAAATGAGTAACTCACCAAACTGCTGTACAAATTGCAAAGTGCAGTGATCTTCTTGGGCGACTGTATCAGATCGATCAGAGAAACCTTGTCGGTCTCTAGGAACTTCTCCTCCAGTTGGAATTGCTTTTTAAACAACTTCCTGCTTTCTGCGTCGCCCAACTGTAATATTGAAGGGCGACCTCGCTCAGACACGGAAAAAAAGGTCGATATGACGCTCTGTACAGACTCACGAGAGATTGTTCAAGGTCTTGCAGGCACCGTGACAGCTCTGATCTTTGAGCCCAATCCGCAGCCAACTTGAGATTTGCATAGGGATTCGATTCATCAACAGTCGTCGTTGTTTCAGTAAGCTCACGACTGACAAGCTCTTCAAACCGCACCGGCAAGTAAACGCCGAACACATCAGAAGTTGAGCTATCTCATATGACGATGTGTGAAGTGAGGGGATAGAGCATACCTTTGAACCGTTCGTGACACTTTTGGTAGTACTGTACCACAATACTCACGATCAGCCGCCCATACTTCTCTTGGTGGAACGGCATTGTTTGTAGCATTTCGCACAAGCCCTCGATCAAAGTGATGAGCGTGGTCATCGACTAAAACAGAAAGGAAGATTAGAATGCTGATCAGATCTCTCTCTCTTGGGGCATACTTTAAAATTGCACAATAGAAGTGATAAGCCAGTTGTTGGCTAGAGCTTTCACCTACTTTGGCCACGGGTAACTGCCATAATGTGTTTCTCCTGAGGTCCAGGCCACCTCGCTCTGAAGCATTGGATCTAACAGCTTTATTTGCATCTTCCTGAAACGCGTCGGGTGCTATACCAGTACATCAAGGTATCAACACAATTTCTTTCATCGTCACGTAAAGATCCAAGATATAGAGTAACAGGCACTGACCATTGATGGCTTGTTCAAAGGCTGTCACAACTTTCTCTTCAAGCTGGGGCAGAAAGGTGTGTAAGACAAATTCATCGAGGAAGTTGTTGAACCCGTGGAATTGAGTAAGGCTCATGCCTTCTTCCGCAGTGATGATCTCGCCCGTTGGCTCCCTATGCTCGGTGTCATCGCCCGCCGCGGCTTCATGCCTGTCGTGAGTGTCTAACAACCCGTGTTCCTCGCTCGTACTGACAATCACTCCATTTGGAAGTACCTCCTTCGCCCGGACGAGGAATTCTAGGGTGGGCTTGAGCAACAAGGTGATGTGGAAGGCATCAGGCTTGACCAGCAAGCGATGGGTGCCATTCCCATGGCTTCCACCGGTTCGATTGCTCCCAGTCTCATCGTTCAGCAGACCGGTGGTCAAAAGAATCCCACTTCCTGCATTATTATTGACGGTGGTCGAGTCGAAGACCAAGCCAGGCACAGAGACCTTGAGCGCGAAGTCGAGATTGGACTCGTGCTGCTTCAAGTCCTTGTTGTTCAGTTTCAAATCAGTGTCTTTAAATTTGAACAGCTGCTTGTTGGGGTCTTTCCAGCTCGCGTTGATGTTAGTGACCGTTGTACTCGAGCCGCCAATGTTAAGTTTTAGGACTTCAGCGATCGAGACGATCGGATTCCGACGAGCTGCGGCTGCTGCGATGCTCGTCCGCTGATGACGAGAGACATCATGGCCGCTACCAAATCCAGTGTCACCTAAATCGGTCAGATAGTCGTGGATGAGCGCTCGGACCTCACTCTGGATCGGTTTCCAGACTTCCAAGAGGGAGAACAGATCGTTGGTGGACTTCATGCCGTCTTCTTTGAAGCCTTTGCGTTCACTGATCCGAAACGAGACTTCGTGTAACACGCGGAAAGATTGTAAGGTAGCATCGAGTTTTGAAAACAATGTCCAAAAGAAGTCTTGAAGGATCTCAGAGACAGATTCGAGTTCTTTGAGCTCGTTCACATTAATCTTGAACACTGATGTCCTCTTCGAGCTTGAGGCATTCACAGCGGATTGAAGAAGAATGTTCGTCGTGAGGGAGCTTGACCTGTTGCTCATGAATGCATTGATGACGTTAACGCCTTGACCAAGTGTCTTCGAAATCGATTCATCGACCTGCGCAGCGTTTGCATGTCGTTCTTCAACTTCGTGAAGCGTAGCTTCTACAAAGTTGTATATTTCGAGTGGGGCTCTTTGCAAGACGCCATCCAAGCCCAGGCTGAGCTTGCCTAAGACAGCCAGACTCTCGACCAGGCTTTCGATATATGAAAACGAGTTGAGTTCCGGATTGGCGTTCTGCAGCTTCCGTTTTTTGCTATCGAGGGTACTGTAAGACAACACGCGATGAGTGACCGGGCTAGTGCTCATATCCTCTGATTTGTCTGACGGCGTTGATGACGAGTTCATCTCTAGAAACAGATCTGGCTCGTCAAGCAGAGGATTGGACGGTGGCTTTGTCATAAGATCATCCAAAAATTGTTGCAGGCTAGAGGTCATATGTGTTCTTGCTTTGCGCTTAGTTGACTGTGAGAGATCAGAAGGAAAAGTGGTGATATGTGAAGTGGCGGGTGTGCTTGAAATAGACTGATTTCCCATAGCAAAGTTTTGAGCGTCCGGAGAGCTGCCATCGATAGAGTGAATCACTGGCACTGTTGGGAGGGGCACGGTAAGTTAAAGATCACGAATGTACAAGTAGAGGGGGTAAGATATAATCTTACACTCTGTTTGGCCTTTACGATACACCCGCCACCGACTATCACAAAAATAACTTTTGAGATATAGATGATTGTGAAGTTCTTCGATCAAGATTTCGAAGAGCACTGTTTCTTGATTGACAAAGTAAGTTCTCAAATCTGTTAAACCACCAATCTCCGCCAGCTCGGGCTTGTTGATCAGCTTTAGAGATCTGACGAGTAGAACTGTTGCGGATACAAAGTTCTTCGATGATATCAACGACTCAAGCCTCTCGGGTACTTGCTTTAGCTGATCGCTGAACATCGTGGGTGGTGGGCAAGGGAAAGTAGCATGAATGAGACCACATGGTACGGAAAACAGCTGTCAAGGGATGAACTAAGGAAAATCGCAGATACCCCAGTGATATTGTAATGGACAAGTGGATTGATGAAAGTAGACGTACATCAGATCGATTAATTTAAGCATTTCTCCGAGCATGTCTCGCCTACTTCGTAGAGCTTTTAGTTCAGTTCCTTTCCCTCCAGCGGCGCCACCCAAGCCCTCACTGGTACGACATCCCAGAGCAGTTCGACACTCCGTCAGCCTGCTTTTCAACTCGAGCACCTTCTTGCAGCTGTTGTCGACGTTCGCCCTAGCTAAGTTGTACGCATTTACAGACGCGTCAAATTGGCGGTAGTTGGTCTGGATAGTGAGCTGGAGGGCTTTCTCGAGCTCAGCTTTGAGCTTGAGAAAAGAGGATAACGATGGTACCACCCCGCCTTTCTGATTGATCGTCTGCTTCGCCCTCTTGGCCGACTGGCTTTTGTCTGGGTTCTCAGATTCCAGCAGGTCGAGTGCCAGGCCGACGGGTGAGAACGGCACAGGTGAGTCTTGCTGACTGTCCTGTTCCTCTTCGTCTTCAACCGCACCTGTGATACCAGTTCTTTCCCATGCGTTCTTGATGCGCTGCAAGACCTGTTCAATCTCCCGAAAGCCTGGCGTCATAGGGTAAGACTGATCCACAAGTTTGCTCGGTTTGGCATGAAAGCCTTGGTCAGCCACCGCTGGTCGCCTTGATCGGGAAGTAGCCGTGCTTGAGCCTGATGCCTGGGGCAGAGGCTGCCGCCTAGAGTTGTGGTCTGATTTGGTCACCGATTCGGCGAACACTTTCAGGACGTTTCGTGCACCGTGGTTCTGACGGACGCCTTTGAGTTCGTTTGCGGACAAAAGATCGACATTGCGGTCTGGATCAAAGGAGCCGTCAGATGAGGTACGAGACCGTCTGTTATCGGGATGCGACTGCTGATCGTCATACGGTGTACTGTTATAGGGATCCCGCCGAGCCCGGTAATCTTCCTTGAGATAGCCATTTTCGTTCGGGTCACTCCTAGATGGATCAGCGGACACTGGGTCACTCCCCTCGTTTCTCCGCCCGCTGACAGCCTGATAGAGTTTGTTATGGTTCCCAAGTCGGTCACGAGGCCCGGCTTGGTTTTCACCTCGTGAAGGCAGTCCTTGGCGAGGGCTGTAGTCTGCGGTCTCTCCGTAACGATCATGGCTGTGGCTAGAATGAGATGTGGACGCGGACGGGCGGCGATCCTGAGTGCCATGGTAGGAGTTCGGTAGACCATTGCTGACGACGATCCCAGGCTGGCGGGCGGCGTTACGTTGCGGTCTCAAGGGTGGAGTCTGGCCCAAGCCGTCACGAGAAGCTTGAGGTCGGAGCGGACGTTCGTGAGAGGATTTGGACGGACGGACTGGGTGACGAGGCTGAGGAGAATAATCGGCTGGCTCCGGCTCAGAAGAGCCAGGGGGGGGTGAAGAGGATGGGAAAGCGACTTGAGGAGACGGTTTGAATTGGCGTAAGTCCCGCGTGCGCGACATGGTACGGTCGTGTTCTGATCTGGGTGGTGGTTTGGCGGATGAGAAGGAAAAGGCAGCGAGGCCCAAGATGGGGGGGGGACAGGTAGGGTGACGATATAGTGCGTGGTGGAGTGAAAAGAAGTACGGTATGCAGTCGGAGTTTGAAGAAAGGCAAGTTAAAGTTTTTGAATACGGAATTTAGAAAGTCAAATGAACGGTAAATCAGTTTCTCAAGAACAAGTCCACCTTTGAAAACACACATCCACACACTTTGTTCCACTTTGCCAAACCAAAGTCACACTACTCAGCCGATCAAACCAAATTCTGCCCTGCCATGTCTCAACGCAAAGCCCAAACTTAGAAGCAGAGGATCAGAGTTTTGGCCATTCAGGTTTCAGTTCATTTTGCATGAAAAAACCTATTGTATGAAATCTGTTTCTGCTGACCATTGCCTTGTCAAGAAGCCAATAATTTGCAATAAAAGTCTGGAGGGCTGCCACTCAAGCAAGAGCTTAAGATCCAGCTTCAGCCTAAAAGACTGTCACTCTTGTGAATCAGTGAACCCCAGAGCAAACTGACTGACAATTGAGTTTGATGTGAAATTTCATCACAAAGATAACGGTTGACTTTTTGTGGTTTTGAAGGATGCTGCCCTCATAAAAGGACAACACTGGGCTTTGATAGACTCCAAGGATGAGGCAGGAATGAGGAGGGGCAGGCTCAGTTTGAGAACTTCAAGGCCAGGAGGCAAATCCTGATTTTGTTGCTTGCCATCCTAGAGTTGCATCTGGCTACTGAAATAAATGCCAAGCTGGTAGTTCTTGGACAGGGATGGATAAACAGGGAAACACAGGGCGGCTAGGCCAAGGTCTTCCTGACGCTGGGGGTGGATGTGGTTAGGCGCTGGGAGGGTGGGTTTGAGTTCTCCAGCTCCACTCTGGATGAAGATGAGGAATTGCCGGATCTATTTAGCATCATGCTGTAGGTAGTCAAGCAGAATGTGTAAATTTTGGGGTTTGGGGGGCTATGACTACAGAAAGTGCAGAATTCCACACATCCAACATAGTAGCTATCTTGGCTGGAGGTGTCCAATTCAACATTGGACACATCCATTCTCCCAATCCAACTATGCTTCTATCTAAGGTCCTTTCCCCCCCTGGATAAAGGCATAAATGCATCAGTCAGACCTGTTCAATGTTGAGTAAGACATGTTGGATGGAACTTTGTTGGAAGTGCCAGAAGCTTGTTCTGGATTTTTGAAATTCTAAGAAGCATTGTTCAGATTTGATAATTATGGTGTACAAATAGAAATTCTGGAAAAGTCCAGACACTTTTCCAGAACTCCAGAAAGCCAGGACAACTTCTGGAATTCTGGACTATCTGAATCAACTAGAGTTCATTGGAAAGGGTTACCAAAGATGCATGCACTTTCAAAAAAATCAATTGTCCAGAGCTCCACTAAAATTGGGGTTTCTGGAGTTTGGGAAAAAGTTCCGGAAAAGTATCTGGAGGTTTCCAGAAACATTAATTTTGGTTGCATTCTGGACATCTAAATTTCTGGAAATCCAGTCATATTTGTATGCACTTTTGAAAAAACTCCAGATCCTCTCCTGATCCAACCCTCCCACTCCTTCTTGGGGTTTGATTCCCACTTGGCCCTCCCTTTCTATCTGTCTAAGATACCCATCCAAACTCAAGTGACCCCCTGATTTTCTCAAAAAACAGCGCACCACAAAATTTTCAACCCTGCGGTATTTTTGTAACCCAGCTCCGGTCACTCACCCCACCATTTGACCTCTTATTCGCCTCTCTGAACCCACAATGGTGCAAAGAAGTTATCAATAAATTTTGATGCATTCAGTTCACTTGTTGATTAATGAGAAAGGGCAGAGAGATGAAGAGGGATGAAGAGGGAAAGTTAGGAGGGTCAAGTTGGGGGTTTGTAGTTGGTGGAGGGCAGGCCAAGAGTGAGGGGGGCTAGAGCTGTCCGGCTACTGAAGGAGGTCAGAGCTGTTGAGTCCTTCTTTGTGTAAAGATGAGGGAGGATTGGCTTGTTTATATTTTGCATTGGACAGTGATTGTGTGAATGTCAGGTGGTTGAATTTTGGGGTGTGGGGAGCTGTAAGTGACTGCAGAAAGTCCAGAATTCCAGAAGCTGGTCCTGGCTTTCTGAGATTCTGGAAAAGTTTCTGGAAACTTTGTGGAATTCCAGTATTTTCATATTTATACACCATAAATGGTCAGAAACAATATACACACCTTTCAAATGATTGTATCACCATCATTTAAAGCTAAGATTCATTAGGGACTCCTTTAGCAGAGTTAGATACTTACTGGAAAGATATGGTATGCCCAGGACCTATAGATCAATAAGACCCTGTTTGAATACATATTGTATTCCCAAAATTAGCTTTCAAAATTGAAGTTTTACAGGTGTTTTAGGCTATTGCTACTTTCAGATGAAGGACATTACAGCAGTGCTTTCTACTGCGTTTATTTTTTTGAACTGGGACTAAGCCATATTCTTATATATTTTGTAGTCTTCAGGTAGCATAGGAAAAAACCCATACATGCAATCAGAAAAATACTCAAAAACACTGCTGTATTAGATTTTCAAGTTATGGATGTTAGAATGTAATAGTTAAAACTGTAACGGTTATTTCACTTTCCTATCATGCCTGTGAAAGATGACAACTATAAATTTGTCTATCTCACCATTTGAACCCAATGTATCACCTGCAGATTTACACTGACAGACATGCAAGCCTCAAAGTTTAATTTGCTTCCTCATAAGTTTTATTTCTTTCATTACTGATCAGGTGAGAATTCTTTGAGTATCTTGTGAAGCAGTGTACCTGGTGTTTACTTAGCACTTCTTGCTTGTCTGTCAATGGAAGGCTACATTGGCTCAAATTATCTGCATATATGTACTTGGCAACTGTCATCTTTTGAAATCTTAGCTGGCTTAGTCACAGATGGTTCTGTAGAACTATAAGAAAGATGATGTTTTCTGGACAGAAAAGATACATGATAATCCAAAAAAATATGTAGAAGCCAGGAAGAGAGTAAATAAATACAAAAAAAAAAAAAGTGTCTTGTTCCCCAGTGCTGGGCCATCAATCACAGTTTTTCTTTTCAGATTTTTAGAGTGGAAATTGGTTGAGGTACTAGGGACAAATACTTCAAACAATTGAATTACAAACTATAACAAAGGCATTGATAGGTGGGCCTGAAACTTAACTTGGGCCCCAAACTACCAAGCCATCATATTTCATTCTTCAAACACCCACAACTTTGGCAAGTATGCTTTAAACCCTCCAGTTTTTTGGTGGATCAATAAGCTGGACTCTCCCTTTAGCTTTTTTCACTAAAGAATAATTCTTGAGCTTTTCCAAACAATAAAGTTATTTTGGAAGACAACATGTTGTATATATGGCCCTCTAACTTTTTTGCTAGCCTAGCTACAGATTGGGTGTCTTGACAAAACTTGTAAAGCAAGGGACCCGCTTTTATAAGAACCAAAAAATGACAGCTTTGGATCTGATTTCCCTGAAACACAACTTTGTGAAGAATCTGAAACCATTTGTGCTATTGCCACCACCCTCCAGAGTGGTTCAATAAGAACCCAAGGTGAAAGTGCAGGTTTTCCAAGCACCTCTGCCTCACTCATTGGGCAAGCATTAGGTTTAAAAAATGAAGATGTCCCATAGCCTACCCTTGAAAGCTACTGACAGCTTGTTGGTAAGTTTTCAGACCTAAGGCCTGCTCAAGAGTCCTGCAGGCTATCAATGAGGTAATTCCTTAAAGTACAGAAGTAACTATGTAAGTACAAGAGTAACAAAGAAGTGTACATATGAATACACATGTATCGATTACATACAGATTTGGTATCAACCCTCATAAGCATTTTATTCTTATGAAAAGGTATGTCAAATAAGCCTTGTAATAAGAATTACTATCATGACCACAAGCTGAACCAATAGTATGATAATAACATTAGGTGACCACAACTTGAACCATAGTCCAATAGTAAGGGACAGGACATACTGAAATGTATATAAACCCCTGACCTCTTCTCAGCAAGGAACCCTCTCCTCACCATTTACCACAATCACATAAACAAGCCAATAGCACACCATTGAGGATATTGTTCAAAGTCATCTGCTCAATAGTGAAAAGCACTATAGGTGTGAGTACCTAGAGGTCACCATTCAGGTTGGTAACCCTAAAGGCTTGCAGACTCTTTTTCAGTGAGGACTAAAAAAGACAGAGATAAACCATCAAGGCAGGAACCAGAGCACCCTGCCTCAGAGAAGGATTGGAGCCAGACAGTTGTAGTGCTCAACTGTGCTCTCCTTAAGCACCTAGTACCATGGCATAGTGACCCGGTCTTCCCAAATCCTCTCATTAGCAGTCATTTAGATGTAATCTACATTTGTGTGTACCAAGGGTCAACTGAATTCCAAGCCAGGTAGTAGCCTTTTCACTGTATCGGTTCCATTGGCACAAGCATGTCAAAAAATGCCTATACAGTGACTAAAATTTCCCTATACCTCATCCGCACACATCCAACTCTCAGTCTCTTTTCCATCTGTGAAAAGAGACTGTGAGTGAAACCCTTTTTTCCTTTTTCTTATCTTTCTCTATTTCACTCACTTTAATCTGAACTTAATTGTTACTCTGTCTGCATACCTCTGTTATTCAAGCATGTTGGTCTCACTCTATTTCACAGATCTCAAGCATAGTTCACTCATCTTCATCTTGCCACTTTTTCCATACCCAACCGAAAATTATGTACTGAACAATCTCAATCTTAATTAAACTTTGTCATCTCACCTGCATCTGTTTCATATCTCAACCTTATTTTTCTTTCATTCTTTCTCTTTCTCTTAGGTCAGCATCACATTCAGGGCAAAAGTTGAGAATGGAACTCATTAACTCACCCATACATATACCCATCAGGTACTTGTTAATATTCCTCATATCCATGCAATGTCATCTGCGAAAAGAGACTTTTCACTCTATTTCACAGATCACGAGTATAGTTCACTCATCTTCATCTTGCCACTTTTTCCATACCCAACCTAAAATTAGGTCAGCATCACATTCAGGGCAAGAGTCGAGAACAGAACCCATTAACTCACCCATACATATACCCATCAGGTTTCCTGTTCCCAAACACTCACAAGCCTCAAAGACGTCACTCCCTGACTTAAGTTGTCCATTGAGGTGATTTAGGCTCAACTCATGGCATGTAGAAGACATCCCACCAGCCATTACAGTGATGCAGTCCAAACCAAGATCAAGCTTATCCACAAGGTCTACTGGTGTTGTGCGCCAAAACAGTCTAAGAAGATAGTTTATGACATCATCAATCATCATACTCATTAGAAAATAGCTGAAAACTATTAAAGTTATGAGTGCGTGTCTTTTTTTTGTAAGAAAAATTGAGTAAGTAGATTATTTCTTTATTTTTGATTATCAGAGAATAGAGAAAACAACTGCTTTATATACACTTAGAACTTTACTTCAGGCTCAGACACATAGATGAGCTTCTCGTGCTCAGAACAATACAAAAGATTCTTCAGGACAAGAAAGGATAACTGAGACAGAAAAAGGGAGAACTGATTTACTGAGTGACACGCTGTCGAACTCCAATGCCCAAGAGGTGTTGGCAGAGCCGGAAGAGGGGAAATCCACGCCAGAAGAAAGAAACCTTAATGGCGCAATGGGTGCTGTAGAAGCTGCCCTCGTCCTAGGAATCTGCAGAGATACCACAAACCGCTGTCGAACTCCAACGTCCAAGAGGCGTTGGCAGAGCCGGAAGAGGGGAAATCCACGC
>AWVX01021755.1:0-16019 GCA_000500245.1 Cronartium ribicola 11-2
AAAAAAAAGCTGAGATTCTGTGAATCCCTTTTCCAAAAAAGAATGGGTGAAGAGTTTTTTTTTTTTTTGCAACACTCTTCTTTATTGCCAAACATCCAGAGATGAGGACTGATCATTGGTCATGAAGAACCTAACCAATACCTATCAACCTCAAACAAGTTCCAATTGGGGACAGTCAAATTGATATTAAAGAGTATTTTTTGGTATAACAAATTTTGGGTCTCACACCAAACACAGAGTTGTTGCAATAAACCAAGAAAACAGTGTAGGAACAAGCACTTTCCAGGTTGCCGATGGTTTCCCGATATCACCAGAGGCTTCATTCTTGCTCAAGCTCATCAAAAACATGGTACTACAATTTCAAATGCAAGAGAACAGTGATGTGTGTATAACTTAGATAATCTTACCCAGTTTTGCCAGCTGGACCATCACCAAATGGTTATCCGGGCTCGCAAACTGGTAAGTCTGTTGGCTTATGGTGGTAGGGTTTGACAGTCAATTTAGAAGATCAATTTAGGTTTGTTTGCAGGCCTAAGCAAAGGAGGGAGTGACCCTGGAGAGGGATCCTATGTACATGGAAGGCTGGAAATGGGAGACAATAATACAGAAAATTTTCCAGGCATATGAAAAGTCTGTCAACTCCATGTGATTTCACACAATTACATACAGAAGCTGTATCAATGGATTTATTCAAGCCCCCAGCTGCCACAGTTGTTGCTTCTGTTCTTTGTCAACCTTCAATGCATGCAAAGCCCAAGTTTGGTACCAATACCTCCCCAAATGACCCTTGTGTCCTACCTGAGCATGCACAATTATCTCATACAAATGTGACATGTACAGACCAAAAGCCAAAAGGTAATCCACTGTCCAGCACCCCTGGAAATACCCAAAATACTGGAAAGATCTAAAATGAAGAAAAGCTCCACTGTTACAAGGCTTCTGCTGGCATAGTACCTTTCCATACCAACCACCACCAACAAATTTGAACGGGTTGAACATGTCTGACTCCCCCCCCTTGGATATGGAAATATTGAGTTTGATGAAAATCTGTATCATATTTCCCCCTGGCTACAAAGCGCCATTTTCCTGTTCTCCTTGATTGGGCATGCAAATGGAACATGTATGGGTATTTTCTTCTAATCAAGGATATTTTCAACATTGAGCCAATTTGGATCATTTTTCCAATCAAAGACAAGAGCTCCAGAGTCTTGAAGTGCAGTAGGGTGCATGTGTGTGGTATGGATAGTGATGGAAGGGAAGCTGTGGTCCCCATCCCCAATGTCCTCTGCTGTGAGAACTTACCAGCAAACCTAATCTCAATGGGTGCTCTAGGTACAATGCCAGTTATCAAATCATTCATCCAGATGAATCCACTAACATCATTCTTTCAAGCAGTTTGACCTCAATACCAGCCACTTGTTACACCCATCCTGGCCTAAAAGAGTAAAGCTTGAGCAGGATATCTTTGAATTCAACAACATAGAAGAGATAATGCTACTCAAAATTTTCTCTCAATATAAGCAAACTTTTTTATCAGTTCTTACCCTGGCAGTGATTTTTAAAGCTGAAAATCCTATTACAATTTAATTGGTTCCTTTAGCACACCTACAAATAAGAAAACCACAAAATCCTACATATTTTACAATTTGACCATACATGATTTCATGCACACAAGAAAGAACCAGACCAGGGCCTCTGGACACAAAAAAGAAAGCACCCTATATTCCTCTCTAGAAATTTTCATACCCTCTTTATTAGTACAGATTTCCCATATTACCACCCCAAAACATCTGAATCCACCAAAATAGAACCCTCAACTTCAAATCAACAAAACTCCTACAGTTTTTATGCCCCAATAACAAGACCCCCACATTCTGAAAAATTTCCTCCATATATACAACTTTTATTCATACCACTAAGCCTCAATGCAACTCCTTAATGTGACATGCTCATGGACAATCAGTTGAATCATATGAGTTTATCCACATTTTCCCTAAATAATCTACACAAAAACCATTTGAATGAGGTCCTTCAACCACCACACCACCTCATCTCTCTCTGAGCTAGTACTTGTTAAGGTATATGAAGGACTGTATTCTGAATGTCCCTATATACATCTATGCTTGTACTACAAACCATTTCATGTACTTGGGATGCACGCTCCAGAGGAAAGGTTTTTCCCTCACCTTTCCTCTTTGGGATTCTCTACATGCATCCCAGGTTAGTCTCAGTTTCTCTTTGATGTCTCTATCTTTATTCTCTAGTTAGTGACTCAAAACCTAATAACTCTAACCTTTCCTCTTTGGGATTCTCTATGTGCATCCCAGCCTGTTCATCAGTATTTTCCCTATGCTTGAACCCATAGTCACACTCCTCCATGATTGAAGCCATACCCACTACAATAATACACTTATTTTTGACTTTTTCATATCATCAGACTACCTGTTCTAAGTTGTAGAACCTGCTGTGACCAACCCAACTAATCAAATCAAGGATGGAAAGTTTGTAGTACATTTCTAAAAAAAATTCAAGCTACTTTACTCCTTGATAGCTTGAAAGCTGATCAAGAAAGTCTTATACACCAATAAATCCAAGCATTCAATGCTATTATATAAGGAATTCTTTTTAACCTACTTAGAAACTGACTCAAATGCATTGATAAGAAATTGCTTTGTTTGTCAACATGTACAATTTCTATCTTGTTACTACCAGTTTACCTTTGATAATTGACAAGTTGGAATTTCCTGTGGACTTAAAAGATGTCATAAAAACCTATTTTTAAGCTATTTAAATGATTTTTTTTTTGAGTATGTCATGACTAAGATACTTCAAATCAAGTTGTCTGAGCAATGTAGACTTTTTAAGATGCTGTCATGTATTTCTCTA
Organism: Cronartium ribicola 11-2; assembly: GCA_000500245.1. Lineage (NCBI taxonomy): Eukaryota > Fungi > Basidiomycota > Pucciniomycetes > Pucciniales > Coleosporiaceae > Cronartium > Cronartium ribicola. Next base: position 2,887 of record AWVX01021755.1, read on the forward strand.
TTACCTTATAAATCCCTTTTTCCAGCTCTTTTTATTGATTTTTCACTTTATCCACCTTATAAATCTCTATATTACACATTCCACCTATACCAATACCCTCTATTATGTTCTCTCATGTATTCTTTGATTATGTGTGCATATCATACACACAAAACCTTCAAATTAGAGTTTGGTGGCTTTTGGGGGTCAGGACTCTAAAGTCCCAAGGGAGGAGTTTCTGATCCCACCTCTCTCTTTCTTTACTGGCTAGGCCCCCCTCTTGTCTCCAGGTTTTAGGTGAACCAAAGGCAGGAAGCCTTGGTGTAGCCAAGTTTAGACCTGGCTAGGAGGCCAGATGGAGCCCCCCCCCCCTTCCCTCCCACACATCACCTGAACCCCCATCCTACCCAAAGAAGGGTCTGATGGATGAGGATCAAGCAGAGGATTCCTGGTGGGGGTCCAAGAGAAAGAACACACCAACTAGCCTAGCAGGTGCCACAGACTCTATCTAATGAGGAGTAGACACAGATTTCTCTCACTGCCATCATATTTCCCTTGTTTGAGAGATTTGAGCAGCCTTGGATGGAATGTCCAAGGGATTTGGCAGCAAAGGAAATGAGCCAAGTGAAACTCTGGCCCTGAAAAAAGCCGGATACTTGGGTGGAAATTTTCTTAGAGAACTCATCTGGAACTATCTTGAATGAAAACATCCAAGGAAATGTGAATTTTAGTGTAAAACTGTCACAAGATTTTCTTTAAATGGCAAAAGAAAAGGAGTCCTTGGATGACAGTTTCTTTAGACTTGGTTTCTGAGGCATTCATGTAAGGGTATTTTTGGCCTGAGGAAACTTAGGGATTTGTCCTTCAACACTTTGTCTGAGGCAATGACCATTGAAAGATTTCTCATATTTTACAATTGGTCAAAACTCCTGATTCCAGTGTGGGGTAGTGACTACATATAAAATATTGAGTAAGACACGCTACATATACGCATCTCCCTGATGTGTATTTGATTGATCATAGGCAAAAAAATTGTTGATCCTTTGTCAAGCAAACTAGGTTCTGCTGAGATTCAATAGGAAACAGTGGATTTTGTTTTTTGAATTTTTATATAGAGAGATGAGAAGTAAAACTTGAGTTACTACTAGAATGGATACATATATGAGTCACAGTTTCGCCTGCACTATTGACTATCATTTATCAGGAACATACTCCCTTTGAAAGATTCAAAGCTTGACAATATACAGAAAGGTTCAAACAAGCCTGCAACTGACCTTTGTTTGGCTAAAAGTATTGAACGGCTTCACCTTATCTGACACAAGTAAGCTTATTTGTTTTTTTTTTTCTTGGAAAGGTAGTAGATTTTTCTTATAAATGTTTTCCGTAATTTTTGGACTGAAAAACGGCCCATTTGCTGAACGTGAATTAACAAAAGTTATTGTTTATGGTTTGGCATATGGAATTTTATGAAACTTGGAATCATCACAGTGTGGTAGCTGGTTCAAATTCAAAACATGCCATCTTTTTTTTTTTTTTTACCGAGTCCACAAACTCATCATATTTACACATGAATATCAAAACACCAGACTGAGAGTGATTTTCAAAAGCCAAAAAAAAAGGGAAAGAAAAGTACAAGGTACAGACCACAAACCAGGACATATAGATAAAGACGGATTCATAAGTGTCAACTCAAATAAACGTAAATCCCATGTAATTGAAATTTCAACCTTTACTGCTACCAAAAAACCACAAGTTTTGCGATCAATACCAGCCAGAGAATACAATATGCCCCATTGGCTCTCCATAGCCCAAGATTTGAAGAAGATGCTTCAGATTTAAGTAAGAAAGTACTCAGAACAGCGGTGTTTTTGGAGTTTCTTCTGTCTGCTTCCATTCTCTGCAACGCGGCACACTGCTGACTCGACTGACACCCAGATCCTTCCAATTCGCGCAGCGCACTTTCTGGATCAAACCCGGATCCTGCTGCAAAAATTATCAGATGGTACTTTTCTTGAACACTGCAGTTAACACATAGCTTCAAAGTCTGAATAAAAATGGACCAAATGATCATCAGTCAAGTCAGATAAATAAATTTTGATTGGAGATGAAACACGGAAATAAATTGCTATTGACGGACTGATTGTAACCTGACTTTGACTTGTGGGACATCCAGCTTTAGTAAAGCCACGTTCATGGAAAGAAATGCCAGAACTCTGTTCGAGTACCACCTTGTTAGCAGCAATTCAGGCTACAATATCAGCCAGATGACCTACCCTTTTGCCGTTGCAATTGCATTCTTAGGAGCTCTCGGACCAATACTACGCAAGGCAAGTTGCATGGACTCATAAAGAGATATATATGTAGCCAGATACTCCAAGCCCTCTTCCCGTGTATGACCTTTTGGTGACAATTTTCGAAAGGCAAAATATACTGCACTCATATTCTTTTCTGACTGATAATCTATTGATGACTGGTATCGGAAAAAAATCAAAAAAAAAGAAAAAAAAATCAGTCTCTCAGATTTTCCATGCAGTTCTAGCTGCCGAAAGACTCACATAATTCGTCCCATCCAAAAGCAATTCTGGTATTGGGGGAAATGTTTGGCGCTTGAAAGTTTGAGCCAATTAGCCTGGATATTCTTTCTTCCATATGAGAAAGGGGTATAGAGAGAAGAGACAACCGAGTAGATACACGGCGTTCTGAACTCACTCCGTCTGGAACACATTGAACGTTAGGGTTTGTCTTTGCTGACTGAGGTATTGGAAAGTTGCCCACAACGAAGCAAGGCTTTCCCAAAGCGTCGGATTCCGCAATTTGTGGGGGTGGAGAAGCAGGATTTCCTTGATCGGGCGTTGGGACTGAAGAGAGAGCATAGACAGTAGTATTCCATCATTGTTTCAGTCTTGTATGCCAGAAATTTCGGCCGTTATACCTTACCAACTACACAGATATATATAAAACACATACCGCAAGGAAAGAGAGCGAGATAGATAATAAGAATCAGTATCCAGTAGAAGGTTTTGGAAGCAACCCTTCTCCCCATCCGATTCGAGGGGCTTAGAGGTCGTGCAACCAATGGCATTACAAGGCATAGAATGGTGGCTCTTCCAGAGTAGCCACTTGTGCCGTCCCAGCCGTCGAAGTTGGGATAAATTAGGCGAAGAACTGTTTAAAAGGCGGCTCTAAATGTTCGATAATCGGCGGTACTTAGTTCAGATGTATTGGTGGTGGTGACGTCGTTGAGAGCTGGTTTGGTTTTTCAGCTGACGGAAGCCTTAGGTTCTGGATCCCATTTTATTGGGGCAGATGTGAGAATGACTGGAGCGAGAAGAGACGAATGAGCAGGAGCTGGATCTTCGATTTGCCCAAGCTAGTGAGTGAAGAAGAAGCAGGCCTGCGGATCGAGAGCGTAATCAAAATAGAAGGGCTGCGAATACTTGCTCGATTTTGATATTCAAGGTAGCTCTTCGGGCTATAGGAAGAGGAATTGGGAGAGAGCTTCGAACAAGAGCCAGGTAGGCGTCTTTGTCTGATGCTGACGAACTTGTCGTTGACTTGGCTGAATGAAAGGTTCCCTTGCTGTATCAACTGACTTCGCGGCAGGTGTTGCAGCCTTCGGGAGCTAGGATGCTATATCATGGAGATAGCGCAACACGCGGTGGGTTCCTAACGAGAAGAACGGTTGACCACGCCATCGAAAACTTTGGTTCCTATTAGCGGAGGTCTTCTCGAGGTCGCAAAGAGTGTTTCTGGTCCTATTCAATAAGAGGTCGGGTCCAGGTGATAGGCAAGGAAACCAGTCTTTGATTACCACACAACCTGGCGGAACGAACCCGAGAAAATATAAGATGGGAGCCGCCGCAAATTCTCACCTTTCCCGGAGATTTGTTTGATGACAAGCCATCCGTTCCCCCAAAAAACAACGCGCCCAGTTCTTCATTCATCGTTCTGTCCCCGTCGCTATAACGTATGAGGTGACTTGCCCAGGGTCCTCAAAAAAGGGTTTGGATTCGAAATACCCGACACCCCAAAGCTGTTACTGGGCACCATGCTGCACCATGGTTGATCAACTCCGTTCTCATAACACAATGGTGCGGTAGACCGAAAACACATTGAGACAACCTCCAAGAAATGGCTCCTGTATCGGAAGGAAAGCCGGAAAGCTGCGTATCACAAGAACATCCAAGCTGATCCAGAGTGAAGTAATTCAAGCTCAATCCTTCTTGCCGTTGAGCAATCATTGGACTCATTAGAGGTTTCGAGAATCGATGTCCACTGCCTCCCCTTTTCGAAAAGAGCTCAGAAATCTATTCATTAATTGAGGTCGGAGGCGTTGGCCATTCAACCCGAAAGAACTCAAAGGCGAAACGCTTCTCTAATGACGCTCTGTCAACGAGATCTCAGACATAACGATGGGGCTGCTTCGATTTCTGTCATCGGGAGACCTCGACAGGGCTTCAGCCCAAATTCCCTTGTTCATGCTACCAAGTAACCTTGAGATGCTCAAACTCGAAAAGCTTTAGTGATAATCCATGTCGGCTCACTCTCATGTGTTCAGCTTATGGTGCTGGGCGGATCTCTGCTCATACCTACCGGAAATCCATACTTGGTGTAATTCTTCTCCGAGAAGTATGATGTCGTGAATCTAACAGTGTATGGTCGCCCAGCTTTGTATCAGACATAAGTCTCCCCCCCTATGCGATAATCTCTACTTCGCACATTCAAACAATCTCTACCAAGAGCTTCATTTAGTACAACAACGAATTCCGTCCCCGAAGAACCGCTTTAGGCGGATCGAGACACCATTTGCCAAATGAGAGTCACAGAGGAATACATAGACAAGAACGCACAATCCACGCGACCTGAGCCCACAAAAACCGTCCCATCTGTTTACCTCTGATCGGTCACCATAATTTGTAATAAACAACATCTGTCCCGAACTGCTCTTTTAACACATGGTAATTATGCCCTTTGAAGCCGTCCACAAGCTTGCTCGAGAACCGCATCGATTCTTTCACTGAGCCTTCCGGTATGTGCTCATAGTTCGCTAGATCACGCTCGGGGTCCACGATCACCCAATCTGGCGGAACCTGGAAGGAGCCGACTTGGATTTCCGTATCGCTCACGGCTGGCTTCGACCTAGAAAGAAAGCACGTTCAAGATTTCAACTTGCAACACACTTTACAAATTTGATATTACTTATGCCATACTGCGTTGGCATGCTTACCCTCTCGTCACTCGAGCGTATCCAATCCTCCTCAGCCCACGAAAGAAAATGTATTCGCACCTGAGATCAATCAAGCGCGATTATTAACAACACTCTCAGCATGTAGAATAAAAACAAAACAGACCATCTATCATAATCTGCGCGCTCAATATCCAACATCCTCCCTGACTCAATTAAGATCTGATATGGGGCTGGTCTCGGTGCGTGTGGCCTACTGACGACGTAGCCTAAGAAAACAAGAGGTCTCGGAAATGCCTCTCGCATGATGCGAGCCAGTTCCTCTGATTGTAACTGCCGACTAGAAGATGGGAGTATGTTAGCATTAGCTCAAATCCATAAACTTGCGTTTGGTTGTACTTGCGGTAATGTATACTCAACTCTAGTGGATCTTCTTCCTGTCCATTGTGACTCACTATCACATCTACCATCGTCCCAAACATGTCCAATGTAGCATGTATGGCTACAAAACACATCAGGATCAACCGTAAAACTCATGAATGTCGCGTTTGTTCAAAAAGAGACACAAATAATAAACCTACCTGGTGCAAGTTCACCTTTTGGTGATGGTAACAAATGATGGGTCGAGTTCACAATCGGGAACTTTGACAACAACGCAGCACCCTAGCACCAAAAAAAAAGGAAATGAGGAGGCAGAAACCAACAGAAGCTTCAGCTTACGTCTTACATTCGTATTACCCAATTCACGCTCTACTATACCACTTCAAGAAGACAAAACGTGAAGAGGCACGCACCCATGTATGTTTATTCGGCCCAGGACTGAAGACAACGTGTCAATACCATAGACGTAGCACACATACATCAGAGAAAACACTCACCCCAGATCGACATACATACCCAGGTCTTCGGCAATGTATTGTGTCCTAAATTCGTCGGAACAAAAAAATGTATCCCCTTCAGCCTACCTTGCCGCCTAATAAGATAAAGTGATGCGAACATAATACAGACAGATCTCGGTTACCCATCACGATCCTCTGCAGATCACTCTCTAGCAGACCCACAACATCCAACTGCAACTCCGCAAAAATATCCCTCATTCTCCTTTGGCTTTCCCACATTCCGCTATTGTTTTTTGAAGTTAAAGAAAATAAAGGAGGTGGGTTAGCTTATAAAAGTCTTACTGGAATCAATAAAATCATAACATAAATCAAACCTGTCGACTCCAAAATGTACAGTCCAGATCTTTGTTTTAGAGAAGACAAGTCAGGATCAGTTTATAACTTTTTGCAAGTACCATCTTGAAGATAAAGGCAAGCCAAAAAAACTAAGTCACGACATACCCCGGCCTTGAAGCTTCTGTTCGCAACGTCGTACGGGACTATCTCCTTTGCCATCCACACTGTCCGCCATCCCATGACTATCACTGCACCCATGACCAATACTGCCAACGTTTTCCGCACCTGTGTGTCCGTCTCCGCCTCTCTTCGCTCCACATTCCTCTTGGGTTGGAAAAAACCAAGCCCGATGAGGCCCATGACAACAGTAAGGAGGAGCGGAGTATGCTCCCTGAAATGCTCCCCGCCAGGCACGAAAGCGTACGCTACTGTGAATGTATGAACAAGTTCGAGGACATCATAAAGAAGGTAGCTGAGCCCGAACCCGAGCCCTATCGATGACCATCCCCTCGGTTGGGAAGCGTGTAAGAGGTTGCGTGCGAACCGGTCGAGCTGACTGAGACTGAAGAGGCATAGAAGCAAGCCGGAGCTGAAGCCAAGCCATCCGTGGAAACAGACCAGGCCGAAACTCGAGATGAGCGCAAGGGTATACCAGAGTGGATGGGAGGGGAGGCCATCAGGTGCGCTGGAGCGCATGAAAAGGCCGACACACATGGCCATGATCATTAGGTATCCGTGTTTGACGGTGGTGGGACCCGTGACAGGATAACCATCCCACACCCAGGCCAAGATTGTCCCCGAGTCGGTAAAGAGGGTATGAATGAGGAAGATCAAGGCTCCAAAGCCCAATGATGCGCCCCACCAACGCCAGCGGGAAGGTACCTCCGCCATGTCTTCTTTCTCTTCCTCTCCCTCCTCGTCATTGAAATTGCTACTCTCGCCCTGTGAACCTTCTGTATTCGCTGACGTTTTTCCATCTCGCCAACTCGCCAAAAAGAGTTCAAAATTGGCCCACAGTCCGAGAATGACCCCGATCCTATTATATCCCCCATTGGCGTTTTTCATGATCGGCCACATCGGGTTGAGCGAGTAATTAGCATACTTGATCAACACGCTAGACACAAGTCCGAGCCCAAAGCCAGCCAGCTTTCGCTCTAATGCTTCCCCTGACGACCAATCTATAACGCTTAGGAGAGTACAGATCCCGACAGAGGCGGCCGTCAACTGAAGTCTGAGCACCGAATCATCATAGAATAGTTCGCGGTCGATGACGTAGCTGCCAACACTGAGCAGCGAGAGCAGACGAAGGAGGGGAACCAGTTTGAAGAGGAAGGTCCGTAGTAGGGGTAGGCAGAGTAGGAAGGGCGCGAGCGTGACGAAGAGTAAGACTTCCATCCCGTCTAGTCCCTAAACAAATTTATCCCCTCGAAATTTAGATGTACCGTCAAACGTGAGTATTTACTTACGCCTTCAGCTCGTTCACAAGATTGGCGGTTTAGGCACTGCGGAAGGTCATACCATGCTCCAAACTGAGAAGTAGAAGATCGTGGGTCCCAAGGCAGTGAGTGTGGTCCAAAACACGAAGCCTGTGAACATGCGATGATCAGTCAGAACGACTACACGCAAATCAAGACAGGCTGGGACTGGAAGGCTTGTTTGAAAATGCTTTGAAGAGAGCCTGCGTGCTAAAAGCATCTTCCCGCACCTAGGTAAAGGTCTGCATAAAACAATCTGGTGTGTGAAGGATCCAGCCATGACGAAGATCTGTCGCAACGCGCCTCGCATCTCGAATTTCGCTGGAGCAAGTGGTTTTCATTTTTGATTGTTGGAATACTGTAAATTACAGAAGAAACAATTCAATACGCGATCCAACCACCAGATAAAGAATGAGTTGAACAATATAGTAAGAGCTTTGTGGAAGCGCTTTGCTAGATAACATATACAGATAAGAGTTTTTTTGTGATAAAGAGGAAAATAAACATAGACGGCGGAAAGAGTAAGAAGAGTACCGCCACAATTCTTATTAGTCAACATACGTCTTCAAAGTCTCTTCCGATTGGCCTTGTAACAGCTTCCGATGGGCTGTGGTCCAACTCATGAGCTGAAGCTCGTTCTTAGGCCTCACATTAATTGAGATGTCAAAGTGCGCGAAATCAAGGATAGTGCATGAATCGTACAAGACATCGTATACTATGTTTCAGACGTGATCGCAGATACGCAAGTCAGCGTGGATGGATGTAATATGCAAAAGTGCTCAGAAAGGGATGTCTCACGTATCAAACTCCATTCAATAAATGCGTACTGTGAGTAGCGAGAGTGAGCAAGACGTCAGTCCCGTGACCATCACCTTCAGGCTTTTGAGGCTTGACTCTCCCTGATGCTTTATTGATGAAGGAAAGTCTTCAACTCACATAAGTGTATGCTATGTCCCGGAGCGGAAAGTGATCCAGGAGCATCCCAATTAACGAACAGAGAGGATTGGAAAAACACGTGTTAAGAGAGGACGCGAGCTTCATGTCAGTTCATGATACACGCGGTGCACTCCAAATTTTAAGAGAGTGAATGAAACTCAACCGCCTGGAATACGTTGGATCTTGTGCTGGATGAAAAAATAAACGAGTGGGATGATGCTTATGAAGAATAGTGTGCTAAATCGCTTCCGGTATTTATTCCCGGAGAGACGGGTTGAGGATGGTGAGAGGTGGATCGAACCCCACTGCCAGGGTATGGTTAAGACGAGGTAGCTGTGTTACAAGTGGAATGTAATGAAAAAAAAAAGGAGGGGGGACGGCGAAGATCGGGCAAGACGAGATGACGTTCAGTGCTCGTACTTTTTCTAAGGAATCCAGTTGAATGGCAAGACGAGAGAGAGGTGGTGATGAACTCACGAGATCATCATCACGTCATGCAAATTATGGTCCTCACTGCTCGTCACATAAACCCAACCAGCACAAGAGATGGTCCGAAGCAGACCACACAAGCAGACGAAAGGCCCTAAAGCCGATGACCGAAGGGCGAAGTGAGATTGGAATAGGTAGGAGAAGTAGACCAGTCCAAGCCTAGGGCCCGAGTTGAAAGCGATGAGGATATGAAAGAGAGATCGTTCTGGATAATAACTTTTGAACGTGTTGCGTGTCAACATAAGATGTCCACTTATCAGTGTCGTCTCATGATCTTTGCTGATGTGAAAGCGAATTGATTAAATCTTGACTGACTCTCCACTATAATCAATACCGAATTCAGGATCAGTTCACCTTCATAAAGAATGACCAGATGGAGCAGAGAATGACTGACATGGTCGCACTGACAGATGGGAACCACTCCAGTGGGTAACCATACCACTTGAAACCAACCAAGGTGATAAATGACCAAGAAAAGTGGAAAGTTAAATCAGCTGGGCTTGAAAACGTGGATTTAAATTGATGAAGGCTTGAAGCACCTCATTCTTTACAATCTTGTGAAAGTGTAGGCAGAGTCCTGTGACCAGTGCTCCACCGAAGGCGCCAAGAGCGAAGAGGGTGTGGAAGAAGGAGATCCATGAGGCCGAGATCTGAAGCAAAGAATTTCGATATCAATCTGCGTTGGTCATTGAAGTGGGGTATACGATAGTCGATCGATCGATACAGAAAATTGACGAGGTCATATTGTAGAGTGCAATCACACTTACAGTAGTCAATGGTTGAGTTTGAGGCTTGGATGACATACTCTACTAAGAATTACTAGAGCGGTGAAGATTCTGAGGTTGAGGTCCAGTTTTAGTGAGAAGGAGAGTTCAAGAGGAGGGATGCAGCCAGAGATCAGGTATGTAGGGGGACAGACGGGATGCCCCATTTTTGAACTTTTCTCAAAATAACCACTCACTTTCACTTTACTCCATTCGAGCTCACTATCTCACACCACTTCGGTTACATACCTCAGCCCAACTCACATCCTATGCTACCCATCCACACCCTTCCTTCATGACCGGGTCATTTAAAAGGACACAATGTTCGTCTGCATATGATAGCCAAGATTTTGTTACAAAGCCTTCCCACAAAGGAATCCAAAACGCCCTTGTGAACGCATTTCAACAAAATTTAAAGCAAGCCAATCCCCGCAGGAAGCTCAAATGTTGCTTGTCAATCTCAATGTCAAATTGTTCGTCTGAAACCTGCTCCACTTTGAAGCTTTACTGATAGGCTATCACTGCCAGCATCAAATAGGTTCCTAGATGGGAATATGCCTTCTGAGCAGGAATATGCAAAAATTGTAAAGTGCATTAAAAAAAGAAAATAGAAAATAGAAGTAGACATTGAACCTTTCAGAAACACAAAGTTTTTGGAAGGAGTTTTTCAAAGAAGGTTACTTTCAGGGGGATGCTTTTGTAGGGCAACCCTCCTGGCTATTTCAGGATAGGAGAGAAGCTGATTTAAGCTTAAGACTTTCAGAAGTCAAATAACAAAGTCTGTACTGGTACCACCAAATACAGACTTCAGCTAGTTGACCTCTAAGGAGAGGATTTAATACTATAAGTTGATTTACAAGGGTTCCTTCCCTTGGCACAGTGCCTTGTCTTATAATTGGGCCAACAGTGATCTATAAGAAACTCTTAGGACTACAGGCTTTAAGCTGAGGGTGACAACTCTTGGCTCCTTCCTGTAGCGGTGGTCTTTGTGTCTAACCCTTGGCAAGTCTTCACAATCAAGGGACCCTGGAGGGAAGGTCAACCAAACCTTATCAAGTGAGGTTTGACCTTTCTTTCTTTACACCTAGTGAACCTGGCACTATTGAGCAGTTACTTATTTATAAGTCATCCTCAATGTTTGTGCTCTTGGTTCTTGGTTTAGTGTGTGTGGTAAAAGGTGGGGAGAGGGATCAACTTGGGCAGCAGAGAGTGGGTTTTTATACCCTTGAGTTATTGTTGAGGTTACACGTTATGGTTGCAGACAGTTGTTTGGACTGCTGTTTGTCCTGAGACTTTGGTGATCCTATGAGAACCATTGTATGAAAGATGTGAACAAGTATATGTGATTGTTGATGATTGTTACATGCTTCAATGGTCAATCAGAGTCTCTTATATACAGGTCTTATACAAAAAGTGGTCAGGTGCTCAGGCAAACAGGATGATGCTCAGGCCTTCATCTTATCAAAGGGTACAAACTTAGTGAAGGAATGATCTCATGAGAAAGGGACATGTAGCCTGTGCTAGGATGAGGACTTTTGTGTGAGGGAGTGCTCATCTGTCTACCGTGATTGTTGAGTATGGTCAGATGTCACAGATCTGTAACTAAAGGGTTCACAGTGAAGCTACATCAACAGTTACCTCCATCTCACTCTTAAAATATGGGCTGACTTGTGGTTTCAGCTCATGCTACTACAGGGCCATGTAGGCCCACCTGTGGTTAGTTACACTGATGACAGGACCTGGTATTTGGCTCCTGTCATAAGTATGCTATGCTCATGACTCTTGAAACTTAGAGCATCTGCAGTTGTTGCACTAAACCCTCTCATTACTTCAAATTTGATGTAATCCAACCCGGGTTTTCACACTTGTGCCAAATTAGGGCCTGACTAGCTAGTGAATCATCAAAATCACTAACTTTTGCATCAAATTTGATGCAACCCTAGTAATTCACCAACTATTGACCCTCTGGAAACCCATACCCATACACAACACCCGCAACCCTCCCTCATTTATTGGTCAGTCTGGATCACGGATCTGAGCTTCAGACACTTGCCAACCTCAATAATCCATCTTCTGTATTCAAAGTTTATTATTTATATCACTATGTTGTTTTTTTTTTTTTAAAAAAAAAAGGAATATAAAATAAAAAAAAGTAAACTGGTCTGCTTCTTGGTGGGCTGCTTGCTTGCTTGGTACCTTGGACTCGGAGAGAATTTTGTTTGAACTGGAGTCAATCATGATCCATTGTAGTCTCATCAACCAGTCATCTGGGTCGACAGACCATAATAGATTGCAGATGACCCTTTAAATGACTGGTGCTCGGATCAGATTGGATTGATGGGTCTGTGGGGGGTGTAAGGTCCAACCTTGGGCCCTCACTGGTCTTCACAGGATTCCAGACTAAGTTATGTCTGGGAGAGATTCTAGAGCCAATGTGTGTTAATTATTACAATCACTAACTCCAAAGAATGGGAACTGGATATCAGGGTAAGAGTCTCTAGAGATTCCAAACCTGGTCTTATTCTCGAGATTACTTGACCTCTGGCTACTTTTTGAGATTTAACAAGTCAATCAAGACTTACTTAAATGGGAAAAAGCACGACAAATCAAGGGATGGAAGGGATGCTAGTATCAAAGAGGCTCCTAAGGCAAGGTGGTGTTCAAAGATGGAGGTAAATGATGGGTAGCTTCGGCTTCTAAGCGATTAGGCATGTTTTTAACTTGGGGAGTAAGTAAAAATGATTGATTGGTAAAAATGTAAAGTAATATATGATGATTTTAAAAGAACACAAGAAATGGACAAGTATTTATAGTGAGACTGAGAAGAGAGAAATGAGTCAGAGGCAGAGATCCACGAGAGCAACAGCTGAATTGAGACAATGACAAATGAATGAGTAATTAGAGAGATGATGTAATGAGAATGGAAATCCATGAGCAGTACTTATTCCCAATGCTGTTGTTTCTAGACTGAAAGAGTAATACAAATGGTCTGAGCTCCAGACCTCCTGTATACCATTCCACCAGATGGGGACAGTTGGTTTTAGATATTGGCAGCACTGTGTGTGACCAATACATGTGCACATTCCTTAACTGGAACTCATACCATGAGAATACTCATTCATTCTCTTGA
>AWVX01021851.1:0-21324 GCA_000500245.1 Cronartium ribicola 11-2
TTTTTTTTTTTGTAGTAGTAGTAGTAGTAGTACAAAAACTTGATCTAATGTAAATTAATTAAGATTTTTTTTTTTTCCAAAAAAGTTTTTTTATGAATATATAAATATATCGTATCTTTAACTTTTTTAGATTGGTTTATTTAATTTTTTTTTTTTTTTTTTCAATAATTCTTAAAGTTTCTTCAAATCTCATTTTTTAACCATCATATATTATCATTCACATAAAATAATAATTAAAGAGAGAGAGAGAGAGAGAGAGAGTATATGAATTATTTAAAGAAAAATAAAAAAATTAAGTAATCAATCAATTTGATAAAAACACCTCTCCTTCATTCATTAACTATATGATAGGAGTATTATGAACTTGGATCATTTGGGGCCTAGGAATTGATGAGAGATACGTTCACTTAAAGCAACTTCTCAACCTTTTCAAACGCTTGTAAAGCCTTGAAGACAACACCCGGGTATTTGACTTGTGACAAGCTACTAGCCAAGTTCCTATCAACATCCAAAATCGTGATTAAAATGTTTTAGTACCTGACGGAACCCTCTGAGTGGAAAGAGAAAGAAAGAGGTTAAAAAAAAAAAAAAAAATTTATATCGATTCGGATTTACATTACATTACTAAATTCCTTCGATCCTGTTCCGAGAGAGATTTCCAATACATTCTTGGTTGCTCAAAATCAATATCCGAAATCTATGTATGTATTAAAAAAAAAAACAATTTCATCAATGTTAATTTAAAATTCTACCAGAATTCAGAGGATATTTTATATAGATGGACTGACTTGAATCATCGAGCGTATAGCGCCACCGGTCCAAATCGTGTGATTCGAGTCGTCATATGACCTTGAAGGCACATTAATACTTTGAAAGCTGGAGATGTAGCCCATTCGAGCACCTTGATTTCCTAGTGAGACGCCTCGTCCGTCTCGTTGGAAGTTGGCTACGAAGGAGAGACAGAAACGCAAATTCATATCATAAGAAATTGATAGTGACCGCATCCTGGATAATTAAAAAATCAATCTTACCGACTGGATTCATAGGGCAGTTGACTGGTAGTTGCTGAAAGTTGACACCAAGGCGGTAGCGCTATGAAATTTAAAGGTGTACACATATACGGGCAAGATGTTCATGGCACTCAAGAGTTGACTAGAGGCTCACTTGTGCGTCTGGGTATGAGAAAAGCCGTGCTTGTAACACTGGATCTGTGGAGGGCTCCCAACCGTCGACCATATTAGAAGGTGCAAAGGCCAATTGCTCAATCTATGGAAAAGAAGTTTTGATGCAAGAAAGCTTAGTTCTCTTATCTTTTTATTTTATTTGACGAGATGAAAGATGTAAACCACATCAGACTGACTTCTGCAAAGAAGTTTTCCGGGTTCTGTAGATTTTGATTTTTTTTTTTTTTGGAGTCAGAAAATAATATAACTTTTGTAATAGAGATTCATTGAAAGAAATGAATACAATACTTGATTGAGTACGAATTTTCCAATCTGGTGTTTTTCAACCATGTCAAATGGCCAATCCTCTTAAGGTGAAAGATAAATTTTAATATCAGTGACATACATTCAAAATTTTGACATTCTCAAGAAAAAAAAATTTAAAAAAAAAAATTGGGCTCTATGTTTTAAAATATACTCAACTTGTCAAGTCTAGGACGTTATATTTAAATTTTTCAGCTTCTTGTGGGGTCAAAGTTTGTGCGTATACGGTCCATGATGGAAATCTACCAGACTCGATTCTAGTAAAAAAAGTCCTTTAAAAATTGAAACAATTTTTTTTTTTTTTTTTTTTCCCCTTAGGAGATCTATAAAGTGCCAATTGATAGAAAAACAGAACATTGAATTTTTTTTTTTTTACCCAAGTTGCGTAATCTGGATTCTTTCCTATAATTTTAGTTGCCTCCTTTGAAGTAAAGTTTTGAATACCTTGATCGGTCTCCGCATGCAATTTCACATAAACCCAAGATCCTACTCAAAGCAAACATTAAAATGAACACTCATAAAAATTTTGTTTGAAAAAAAAAAAGAAAAAAAAAAAAGTGCATGTTGAAAAAACACAAACCATCTGCTTTTACCCAGCGGTAGCTGTGTCCAGTAAATCCGTGCATGTGAACAAATCCTAAATTAAAAAGATGAGGTGGTGTTATATGTGATCTCTTGTTAGAAAAAAAAAAAAAAAAAAACCCCTTTGGGCGTTCCAGCGTCAGAGTAAAGTCTCAGGAATTGATGCATAGCTTCAAGATTTTGTCCGAAATAATCCCTGTGTCAGATAAACAGAGATGTGAGTCTGGTGAGTCTCTGAGATGTTGCGTCAGCTAACTTGTATATATTAGCGCAAGGTACTGACCAGACCATGTTTGGATCCTTAAGATGCGTTCGCGGGTTCCTCTTTTGTGTATGGATAAAGGTTGAAAACTTGGCAGGATCGCGTACTAAGATACAAGACCTGAGTAGAGGTTATGTGGAGGCGCAAGTGTCTTTTGTTGAAAACAAGCTCACTGAAAAAAATAACAATGGACCTATTTATGTAGAAGAAGATTTTTTGTTTTTGGAAAAAAAAATTCAAGCAAACCCCCCAAAAGAAAAAAACAACTTACTTCGAGAACTTTGGATTTTTTTCAAAACTTAGCATTTTGACCCAATCGTATAGCGGAAGCAGGATCTGAATACGGTTGTCGATTGGCACGTGTATATGTAACATCTTGTGGATTCATACGTGAAACGTTTGGTTGGAGATCAAGTACCCTTTGAAAAACTTGTGACTCGGTTGTGATAGCTGCATCAGGCCAAGCGTTACAGTGGCGGTATGGTTGAGTGAAGAGATCGCCAAGAAACGATAACGAGTGATTGTAGGTTGGACAGTGACCCGATCGAAAAAAGAAAGAGAGGAAACGGATTCCAAAATAAGGCTGCACAAGGACCATGACGACCACTCCTCAAGCACTTTCCACCACTCCTCAATTCTCAGAAGCTCACAGGGGCTAAACAGGGATTGAACACCCAACGACAAAATACATTTTCCACTCGGTTGATGATCGATTGAAACACTCATAGGCTCACCAACCCAACTCATTCATCGACGACGGTCAGGCTATGTGTCCTGCTCAACATTTTACAACGAGCATGGAGCGCAAGGTTGGGCGGGATGTGGTCTTGATGGGAGATCGAGATCACAATGGTCGAATGAACTCTCGCGAACTGACAGCCGTCCTTGGCTTTAGATAATCGACCAACCAGGCTCAATTGTGCAATATTGTGCTGGACTCGTCAGACAGACTATCATGCCGTTCCTATATAGCTGACGTATGTAAGCTAGGCGGTATGGAGCAGTTCCTTATCAAGCATGGCGATCACGAGATGAATTTATGACATATCGTATTCTTAGTCAAAATATCGTGTTCTAGACCACGCAAGGCTGAGCATCTATCTTCCAAATTTGACCCAAGTCAAGCACAAGCTGCTTCTGCTTGAGACAAAGTGGATGAATCGGTTTAATACTACACAAGATTAGAAAGACGTGACGGTCGCAGTAAAGTAATTGATGGACCTTGTAAACACGCTTACCCCGCCTTAAGCTCGTATGATCCGAATGGACTCGAAAGATTCCCAGAATACATCACACCTATGCGGGTTCAGCCATGAGTGGTTATGTTCTCTCCGGCTGCCTGAGATGACAAGACCCATAGACCCGAGCCAGCAAGAAGATGGCATGTCATCAAGAAGTAGGGCACATGGATCTTGAAAAGGTTCACCAAAAGACTCTTCAAAACATTATAATTATCTCCTCTGGACTGAATGATACTAGATATGAACGCGAGTGGGTCTTTATGGGTTACTTCTTTAGCTATGTGGTTTTTAGCAATTGGCGACAAGGTGAATTTATCGGCGAGGTGTAGAATGATAAGGGCTAGATATGGAAGATGTGATGGAAAGTCGAGACAAAGGCAGAGGGTCATCTGCCGGGACGAGTTCGTTCGGACGCGTATCAAGTCCAAACTCGACCTTTGTGTTCGTTACGCGCCTCTCGAGCTCGCCTAGCTTAGATCCCAGGTCCTGTGTGATCTCACCGACCCAGTTGAGCGAGGTCAAATGAGCGTTCAGGATTCCTGCCACTTGCACGATCGGATCTTCTTCGGCTGGCGTAGGGATGGCCGCTCCGCTAGCCTCCTCGCTCGTGACCGTGCGAGGTCCGGAAAGCGTATTAAGCTCGGCAATCATCGCACCGAGTGAGGTGGCCATGTCATTGAGCTGACCGTGCACTTCCTCCGCAATCCGATAAGCCTGTTCACGTTCCTGGGCTGCCGTCCGCGCCCGTGCTCCCGGAATCGTGGCAAGGTCTTGTTGAGCGGGAAGGTGCGCCGACAGTTGTCGTTCGTAGTCATCTAGGGCCGCACCCAATTCGGCTTGCTGACTCTCGACATAGTCCAAAGTCTGATCGATCGAGCTTTGAACAGGCTCGATCCGCTGCAATTCACTATAAAGATTCGAGATCTATCCGTCCCACACACATAAATCAGACCCGAGGATGTGCCAAAACCAAAATCATCAGTCTTGGGAATATCGATCCCTTATTTTGTCTTCATCCAACAACACGCCTCGAACGCACCTGGTCCCCGTTTTGAATCAACACTTGATCCCAAGCCGCGATCTCGTCGGCCATATGCTTGAATTCACTTGTCCGCTCGTCAAGTTCGCTTGTCCAGCGGGTCACTAAATCTTCCATCGTCTTACCACGCAGCAGAGATGGGGCCGCAAGCCCAACAGCAGGTTTGGTAGCATTGGCAGCATTGGTGCCAGGGGAGGCAAACTGGATGTTGGATTGAGGGGTAGAAGTCGAGGCTGTGGGCTGGTCTTTAGCTACAGGTGCGGGGGCGGTGTTGGAGGATAAAGGTGATGGCTTGGCTGGTGCAGTGGAAGTGGTCTTTGATCCAAAGAGACCGCCCGAAGGCCCGCTAAATAGAGGCTTTGGATCAGTCGCTTGAGCACCGGTTGCAGCACTTTTGGCTGGTTCGCCTGCTGGTTTCGCAGACAGCTGAGAAGCGGAAGTTCCGAAAAGACTAGGCGTAGAAGTGGATGACG
Organism: Cronartium ribicola 11-2; assembly: GCA_000500245.1. Taxonomy (NCBI): domain Eukaryota; kingdom Fungi; phylum Basidiomycota; class Pucciniomycetes; order Pucciniales; family Coleosporiaceae; genus Cronartium; species Cronartium ribicola. The sequence continues at coordinate 5,085 of AWVX01021851.1, forward strand.
GGGCAGTTGTTCCAAAGAGCGATGTGGAGGTACTCGTGGCGGGGGTCGAAGCGTCGGCGGCGGGCTTGGCGCCAAAAAGCCCTCCGGCTTGACCGGATGTTCCTGATGTGGCAGGTGCGGTGCCAAATAGAGAGAGAGATGTTGTGGCCGTAGAAGCTGCCGGAGTATTTGACTGATTCTGAGTGACAGTTGTGCCCGGGAACGCGAAAGTAGGCGCGTTGGTAGATGTAGGACCCGCGTTGGTGGGCGCACCGAAGAGACTGGGAGTGCAAGATCCGGTTGACGCTCCACCGAGGACATTGGTAGCCTTCGAAGGGCTATTAACAGGGGTCGTGGATCCTGAGACGAATAGTATGTGAGTTCAAAGTACGAGGCAAGTGTGCGAGTGCAAAGGAAGACATGGAGATGGTCACAAACCATTTGAAGCAGGTGGGGCAAACAGACTGGAGGAAGTTGTAGAGCCAAAAATGGCTTTGGTGGGCGTTGTGCTTGGATTTCCAAACAGGCCGGGTTCTGATGTAATGAGATGGGGTAGTAAGGTCAGTGAGGCTGATCAAGCTGTGAACAGGGAAGCCTGATAGGATGAACTGACTAGTGGATCCGAAGAGGCTGTTGCTGGACCCGCTTGGGAATGCAGACTTGTTCTGATCGCCACCGAAAGGGCTAGCTGTGAAGGGAGTAAGATGGTCAGTGAAAAGAATAAAATAAAATAAAATAGACTGACCCATGATTTAAATTGGATGCTAAATTCCAACTGATCGATGGAAATGGGGTCCAGATCGCGTCCGCAGACGAGACGAAGAAAGCAAAGGGGCATCAGTCACACAGTAAGCATACTGCGTTATAAGCATCACCACCCATCGTTACAGCAAGCAAAGCTCCAAGACACTGCACCTCGTGTGTACAGTCTGGCGGTCTGAGGATGACACAACCTTCTCAACATTTCAGGACCCACAGGAACGCTTGTTCGGTGGGTCGGTTATGTCGCTTGGTTAGACTGGCTCCCATAAACCCTGCACTTGGTGGTGGACTGCTGGGCCCAGCTCTTTGACTTCTGCCCTCTTAGAATGAACACTCGCTCAAACGAACAATCCAATCGTTCTTTCGAATCACATGATGGGAGGGAGTAAAACGGGGAAATGCACAATTATATATTGGAACAAGTAGATCATACAACTAGCAATACAACATCATGATCAAATCATCATCCCATCACCACCTTCAGACACACGTCCCGAACTCGACTCTTGCGCACTTTGAGTTTGCAACAACAATTTTGTAACATCCAACTTGGGGAAATCTGCCCGCTGCTCCAATAAAGACTCACCCCAAACCATCATACGTAAAAGATTGGGCAATTTCGGATCTTTCCCATGGGATTGAGATACAAGGATAGCGGAGTTTAGTTGACCTGCGGTACGCTGACGTTGAGATGGAAGAAGTAATTCTTGAATGTGCGGCGGAATAGCGTTAGTAGGATCTGAGGTCTCGCTGCCAGCGGTACCACGGAAGCTAGTATCAAATGCAAGGAGGGCCATGGTTCTTTCTAGCTCGGCCAGAAACACTGGGTTTTCCTCCCCGCGCGGCGCGAGCTCCTGCTGTGCAAAGTTGAGGGCTTCGGCCACCTGGCCTCGTCGTATGTATTCAATCATACGCTGTTGTTGCAAATGGAAAAAAAGGCTCGGATTCTGATCAAGAATCTAAAGTAAATCAAACACAAGGTGATCAGCTACACTGTGAATAGGAGAACAGGTGGTAGAATTTAACAAGGTGGCTCATTCGGACGTGTTTGGTTGTTGTCTGTGCTTTCCTCTCTGATAGATGATAAACCCGAAGGCATCTAGCTAGGAGTGGTGCATGTGTTTTGAATCATAGCGAGAGAGATAGGGTAACAAACAAAACAAAAAAGTGAGCTCACCTCGGGGTTGAGGTCATTGACCTTGGTTATCGCTTCTTCCACATCACCACGCTGGATCGCATTCTTGATACCCATCCTGTACTCGATAGAATCCAAATCAATGCTCGGAGTGAGGCCCGACTCCCTTGCGAAATTCTGAGCCGCGTCCTTAAAACCCTCGATCACAAGATAATCCATAACCAGCCTGTTGAGATCGCTGAGGAAGAAGAAAAAGTAAATGAGTATGTGAGCAGATGAAGCAATGAGACAATGCAAACTTGGAGAGCTGAAAGGAATCAGTAACAAAAGTAATTTTGATATCCGCATCGTGTCTTGCACTTGGAGAGATTCCCACTTTTATTTGTTCTCATCATTGGGTAAAAAAAAAAGAAGCGGCCATGAGACGAAAGACTTACTCCTTGTCGACATGCACCCCAGCCAGTGCCTCTTCCCAGTCATCCCTGGCAATAGTACGACACACGGTGTAAGAGAAGTGAATGAGGACAAGCCATGGCGATTACGTTTTTGAAGATCGACAAGGCCTCACTTCGTGATCACGATTCGCTTATTGGTCCCGTTCTGTTATAAGTAAACGATCAATGTTAAACTCACAATCAGCGGATGGGTAAAGGAGACGTAGGTAGGGCAGGAAGCAAACAGCTACAGGAGAGACTATCGTACAAAACAGATGAAGTGTATCTTACACCTCGGGCAGGTCCAGACATATTGTAGACGGGGTAGGACGCCGATGAAATGACTGCAAGTGGTAGGAGTCAATGTATCGCCAACCTGCCGGGGTTTTGTGAGTAGGCTTACCAGAGATGGAGCGTGTTGTTCGCTCAGGTTGCTCGGTGGATGGAAGGATGAGCGCATGGGTCAGTCCGCGGGTCTGGCTGGGGTTCCGTCAAGCGAGTATTTGTAGGCTTGCTCACGTGATCAGCTGGCCACGCACACCCTCGGTACAGTAGCAGTGTCGGATACAGTAGTAGCCTGTCGAGTTGTGGTTGAGCGTATCATGTCTTTACATGGGTGCTTCATTTTCAGTGGACATACCTACTATGTAAGACCTGTCTTCCCATCGGCAGCTAAGTACCATTGAGGCCTCAGCTGTCAATGGATAAACCTCAGAGTGAATCTGCGAGGCCGTCTACTTCCCCGGTCCCTTCCAAAGCTGCACAGAAGCCAATGACATGTTTCAACACCGAAACCCACGATAACTTCCGCATACAAGAGAGAGAAATCAACAAACAACAAAAGGATATGTAAGTTTCCCAGTCCGGCGGGATAGAGTCTGTGGCATGAAAAACACACCTTGGCTACGAAGCTGACGGTTTGATTATCCCGATAAATTGAAACTTTGCAACCTGGCCCACTGTGTCATGACTTTACGAATCGTGTTTAAATGTGGTGCGCGTGATTTCTCTTGTTGCGGACCATGTCGGACGTTGGACCATCGAAGAATTGAACCAGGCATCCTGATAACTTGGCTGTCATTCATCGCACATCGGCTTTCCCTTATCCACCAGCTTCAGTTACAATCGGATCCATTCCATTGCCGAAGATAGTGAATTTGTCTCAGCTATCTCTCAACGTTTCCCTGACTTTCCCGTCATCGGTAAGAACTCGTGTTCTACTCTTTTGATGGACTAGCCTAAGCGGACTTGTTATTTGTTAGCCAACCAACGCTGTGGAGCGTGGTACGTTAACCCTGAGACTTCACCAAGCTGTTCGGTCTATTTCAAGTCGACAGATGGCCACGATGGTCAATGGCAATTTAGTGTGCGAAGGTCAGTATGGACTAAAGGTTTCCTGTGTTTTACAATAGATCAATGATTACCTTTCACGCCTATACTATTTTTTTTGATACGTCTGTTTCGTGCGTAGGTCTAACCTCCACTTGGTGAGCGTTATCACTGATCACAAGGGTGTGTTGATCGTTGATTCAACGCGGAGAGGTAAAGTAAGTCACGTCAACACTCAACCTTCACCCAAACTAATGGTCTCTTCAATAAGAATTCTGACTTGATGGGTTATGTCTTTGGGTGCTCTCTTTTTTTTGACAGAGATTCCCCGATGCTTTATCCAAGACGGTGCCAGCCTGGTGCGCTGTCTTGAATTTGGCGAGACTCAAGCTCGCAAATCAGCATCCGATTGCAGAGGAAGATCTTGAATTTTGGTTGGACGAGCGACTTACCGGACTTTCAACGCCTCCTAAGGCTGTTAGGGCTAGTGAGCATGACCAGATGCGAAAGAAGGTTGGCGCTTGGGCCGAGGAACTTTTGGTGCGTGCGATAAGATTCTCTTCCAAATGAGGTCGTTCTCCTATTTCTCGTCGCGGATTCATCAAGGATCTGGCGCTCACATTACGTGGTTAATTACCACGATATTATGGAACCCATTGATTACAGTCCTCCTCCTTCGACTTTCGGCGAAGCTTGTTGCAACTGAAGAGACCTTTGCGGCCTGTGTGGTGCTGTCCAGCGAGTATCTCGGTAGTTGATACCGACATACATCTATCCGATGACAAACTACCATCCTATTACACCGTAGTCTGTGTCAGTGCCAGTAAACTTATCTCAGACCACCCAATGTCAAATATACCATGCGGATATACCTATGTTCAAGGTGCAGGTACGAAGAAGGCATTCATATCTCCCCGGCTGCAAGATTACTGACTTATTGGTTACCCTCCGGTTACAGGCGACGATCATGAGGCTTGGTCACAAGGTCTGACTCCTAGATTGTTCTGGAAATATAGAAAGAGGATTATGTCTACATCGCGACATGATCTCCCCGAACTCTTCCAAGATATCTTCGGGGAGGACATCAAATGTGATCCATCGACTATACTACAGCAAAACTTTGCTATCCAAAAAACAAGTCTTACTGTCTGTTTGGCTGACGGTTTGCAAGAACTGGATTCAGGGCCCCATTCAGACGCATCATTGACAGTGCTAGTATCTACATCGACGCGGCAGATTCACTTTGCTATGAAGGGAAATACAATGAAGGAACCTTTCCAGATCAAAGGCGGTGTATCAACCTTTAAAAATCTTGACAAAATTCTTTCGTATGTCACCCCGGTCTGTGTGCGGGCATTGCGCAATAAGGATCGCGTCCGTATCATCGCAGGAGGAACGGATGTGTCTGAATCTCAACAGTTTGTGGTCGCCATCGTCATCTGCGTTCTAGGTGAGTACCATAATGTTATGTCTTATTTGAGTGTTGAAATTTCAAGCAAGCAATCTAATCCGCCTGCGCCGATTCAAGTTGAAGCTTTTGATGATAATTTACTACTGCGCACTCAAACCATACCAAGGATAGGTCAGTGAATGGTTATCGGACGACCGTGGCCAAATGCATGACTGAGATTTGCTATCTGTTATGCTGCTCTGATAGATAAGGCGCTGATCCGATCGCGTCTCCAGTGGATGATAGAGGCTTCGGATGGAAAACTGAACCCACAGAGATCAGTTCTGAAACGCGTAAACAATTATCTGATAGCCGTACCCTAAATCCTGTCGGGTTTATGATGTATGTAAGGTTGTACGACGTGCCAACAGGGTGTTGACTGTTTCATACTCACGCTTCGGAATATAGAAAGAGGCGACCGACTGATAGCCCTAAATCTCTAGCATACAGCGGCACACAGCTCAACAACGATACAACCATCAAAAAAGTCATTGAGATTGATAAGATAGCACGGGAATACTTTGCTCTTTCTCGCCTTGAATAATACGACAACGCAGATCTATGCCGAGCTTATCATGGCCAAAAAAAAAAGGATCCCAGACTTTGACAAGCTCAGATAAGCTCGTGACTGACGGGTGGCTCATTGGAAGCAGCTCTCCAGGGACGTTTTCAAACGAGCCGAACCCCGCTTCGCGTGTGTGTCCAACAAGTGGGTTCATTTCGGAAATATTTCAGGGGATCCTCAGTGATCGCGGAACCTCCGAGCTTGACTTTTGAAAAGGAAATGCGGGCTTATGGGAGCGTGGCTTCAAGGTCCCATTCCTCAGTGACGATGGAAACCTTTTGAAAATCTACAATCTTTTTCCTGGGCAGGCCCGCCGCTACATGGTACAAGTCAATCGCAAACACATCCAGGAACCACTTCCCTCTGAAGGATGCCGAATTGAGTTGGGCTCGTTTTCATCTTCGGAGACTGTGTGCCGCACGGTGGCGGCGGGGTTCATGAGGGCGAGGCCAGGCAGGCTCCTGGCTAAGCAGCAAGACCGTGTTGAACGGTGGAATATAGTTGAATGTAGTAGCTAGGCATCCAAACTTGTGTTCTTATGAGTCTACCGCAGTGCACCATCTTTCATACTGTCTTACCAAGGCAAACACGGCAGACGTACCTCGCCAGGTGCATTCGAGGGTCACCCGCTCGGTGGATCACAGACCTGATAGGGCCTGCTGATCATTGTTTCTCACTGGCCGAATCTGAGTTAGCATGAGCTAGTCGAGACTCTGACGCTTAAACAGCCACTCTTAAAGACCGATGCTGATGAGTCGGCTGTTGAGCTCGACAGTTGTATACACCTGATCCGAAAAAAATTCAGTCCTATTCTTCATATACTTAAGTGATATTGCTACCACTGTTTTTTTGTCTCATATTTCTGAAATCCAGCGACTAGAGTTATTACCTCTTTTCAATCAGCGTTCTAAACTCATTACATTTTCAAAATGAAATCTTTCATCATCGCCAATTGCGTACTCTTAGAAATCATGGTAACTAACTGTTCACTGTGATAACGAGAGCAGAGACAAACGTGTTAGGAATGATTAGTTTTTTATTGATTCGATTTATCAGTTAGGGTTATTTACTAAAGTCAACCCAGTGAGATAGAATTCATGCTTTTGCTTACTTATATTGGATGTGTTGTTATTATTTATTATTCGAAAGTGATTAAGCCGGGACAGTTATTCTTCGTCTTAATCCTGAAACTACTAAAAAAAAAAAAAAACATTCCATCAGAACTCGCGGTCGTCATCGTGAACTGGAAATTAGAAGGTGAGAGAGTACACCACTTGGACTTTTTTTTTTTTTCATAACCTTTTTAAAAACATTTACATGTAACTTAAAATTCTCTTATATCCTTGAAAATTCTTAGTCATTTAGAAACTCTGCGTAATAACATTTGATACTCTCGCGGGTGGTAGTAAATAGTGGTTTTAATGGTGGGACGTTTGATTTATCAAAAATGGTTAGTAATTTTTTATTTTTTTTCAAAATCGAACGGTATTTCCGAGTTGCTTGCTGTAAAACTAACTTAATTGTCTTCTTTACACGTAGATGGGTGATTTCTTGAAAAGTATTATGGGGGGGGCATGGGGGGAGGAGACTTGGACGGAATGGGAGCTGGAGGCGCGCCTGCAGGCAATTCTTCCACCAACAGTTCCATTACTGCTACCGGACCCCCAGGCGGGGGAAGGGTAACGGCACGAGCACGAGTACAGACTCGAGCAGTTCTAGTGGCGCTGATGGATCTAGTGGCGACTCCGGGGGGACTCCTCCCCCTGCCGGTAGGAACACGGACGATACCGCATCAAGTTCAGGAGGGGATTCAGCCCCTACATCCGATAGTTCTTGATGACTGCCAGCTTTCTAATTATAATTACCCTAATCAAAATGGTGAAAATTTATCCGGTATCGAAACCAATCATTTTGATTACGATGGTTAGAAAACAGCCCAGTATCCTTGATGGCGCAATATTTAGTAGCATCAGTAACTACTACTTTAAAATTTTGACGTGTTGAAGCTTTACCAAATCTTAATGGACCCCTGAAACTAAACCCCATGGGAGGTTGAGGCAAAGCCTTCACAGCATAGATCCTCCTAGCAAGTAAATCAAAAATCAGGATTTGAAACTTTTCGTGCACTCAACTCAGATTTTGGGCTATGGAAACCTTAGTCCATGCACTCAGACAGATAAGGAGCGGTGGGTTGACGTTATGCTGTTTGCTTCTGATCATGCATTCAACGCAGAGATGTGCCCGCCACTGGTATTTGGCCCGGTTGATCGGACAACATACATCACAGGCCGCTTGTAAATATGGGGGAACCTTTTGACGAAACTGAGTACATCACAAACTTCGCCATTCGGAATTAGTCGCACACTTTCCAAAGCGGAATGAAACTTCATTCTGCTTGTTTCTAATTAGAGGTACAAGATATATGATGCGTAGGTGGGTAGGCGCATAAAAACATAGGCACAGTCGTACTGCATCTGAGCCGAAGATAGTAAATTCAGATATGCATGGACGGGAAACACAAAATAAAGACATGGATCTACCGATCATCTACTCCACTGTTTCTCCTTGTTATTCAGGCTCGTTGAGCGGAAATGATCCTTAGCTACGGCTTTACTGCCGAATTGTTCTTTGCGTCGATTTGAATTGTCTACTCTTCGAACCGTGGGCCGTTTGCGAGGACCTTGATCATTCTCTTCTTCTTCAGCATCTTCCCATTCGGCATCTGACTGACATGCATCTTGAACCTGCCCAGCCTTGTGGTCTTCTGACAATCTACCGCGTTTCTTATCTGTGTTTTTGAGCGTCGACACGGGAATATTGACAGCCGGTGGGACTGTAAAACCAAAGGCGAGGCCGACTTTGTTGAGATCGAGATTGTTGACATTAAAAATTTTCTTAAGACTGTACGATGCATAGGATTGGATGTATGACCGGAAGCCGTCACGAGCAGACTGATTCAGGTAGTAATTTTTCGAAATGAGTTTGACCAACTGCGAGTGGAATAAGAGGGCAACAAGTCAGCTTTCAACATGGCGCCAAGATCTACCATCAGTCGAATCGAAGCCCACCTGTCCTTGTACGTTTGCCAGTTTATCGGTAGGGAAACTGTACTCGTTTAAGGGCACTTTGGCCAACTTCAAGAATCGTAGGAACCCGAGTTCACTGGGTAGCAAGAACAAAAGACTTCGGCCGGATTTTCCCGCTCGGGCTGTGCGGCCAACCCGATGTATGTAGTCCCTTGGATCATCTGGAGGATCGAACTGAATGATCCAATCGACCTTTGGAATGTCTAATCCTCGAGCAGCTACGTCTGTACAAAGTAGGATACCAGTCGGGGCATTGCAAAATTCGAAGAAAGTGTTGGTACGTTTTTGCTGCTTTTGTTTCCCCTGATGATGATAAGAACAGACTAAATCAGCATTTGCACCAGTCATGTGGGCTTGAAGATACGAAGGAGAAAGTATGAGGGCGAGTTTTCACCACTGACATGAAGGTCCAATGCGGGGACATCAATATAATTCAACAGTTCACCGTGGTACTTGACAGAATTACAGCTCGAAAAAAACACGATCACTTTCTTGTTCAAGCTCTTTTTCAAGAAGGTGAACAATAGCAGAAAGCGCTTGTCGCTTTCGCACACAACATATCCTTGTTCTAAGCCTTGCACTGTTGCTTCCTCCTTATTGGCGTCGACATTGATATATAGAGGACCAGGTCGCAGAGAGATGCGTGCAAGATCCTGGACTTTAGTGGTCTGCGTAGCTGAGAAGAGCATGGATTGACGGTTTTCCGACGGGAGCAAGGAGATGATTTTGCGCATTTCATCTTCGAAACCGATCTCGAGAATTCGATCGGCTTCGTCAATGATCAGAGCTTTCAAATTAGAGAAAACAAATCCCTTGGTATTCTACATTCGCGAAAATCAACCAGACAGTCAGAAAGAACGGGAAGCCAGAACTGTAAACATTGATTAGAAATCAGCGAGTGCTCACTTGTAAATGATCTAGCAGTCTACCAGGTGTACTGATGAGCAGGTTGACTCCTTTGATCAGTTTCTCTGCCTCGGCCTTTCGATTGGCGCCCCCAATTGTGATAGCAAAGGTCTGACTGTGATTCTTCATGAGTTCCTGCGCCACGCCGAAGAGTTGAAGCGCCAGTTCTCTCGTTGGGGATACGATTATAGCACCAGTACCTTTTGTCACATCATACAGAAGCGCATTGTCAAAACACTCGATCAAATCTTGATGAAGTATGAAACATGATGAGAACAGAACACTCACCGTTCCGCGGTTTGTATTGTAATCGACTGAGCATTTCAACAGCCGGAATCAAAAATGCTAGCGTCTTTCCACTTCCTGTCCTGGCAGCTCCAAGCACATCTCGGCCTGTCATCAAAGGCGGTATGGTTCTAGCCTGAACTTCGGTCATATGCTTGAATCCCATCTCCTCGATCGCTTTTGCGGTTCCAGGAGACAAGTCTAAAGAGAAGAAATCGGTGACGAGTGCCTGAGTTGAACTTTGACCGGAAGTCGCATGAAAAGATGCCATATCATTCGAACCGGACGCAGTAGCAGAAGTGTCATCCGTCTGATGTTTTTGCTTTGGTTTCTGCTTTGGATTTTTCTTCTCTTTTTCCGAGGGTTCAAGATAGGCTTCCTCGATCACTGGATCTTGCAAATCATTGATGTCCTTTGCATGTCCAGCTGATTTCGCGCCATCGGGTGGTCCAAGCGATGTCTTTGAAGCAGCATCCTGGCTGGCGGACTGCTGTGACGGGGTGCTTTTGGACGATCTTTTGCGTTTCTTCTTGATGGTCGAAGATTCCGTAAGCTTTGATTTGGACGGTTCATCGTTAGACATCGTGTGAAAAGCGAATGTCTGGACACGGTTTGGTAATTTTTGGAGGGGGGTGAACTCGAGATTCAGTTCAGTCCTCAACTTGTGGGTCACAACTTAGACTCAGACGGCTAAGGTATTAAGTGTCTTAACTTGACCAAAAGGGTGTAAAGATGGCACCCTACAATACAGCCCAAAGCTTAAGTACTTAAGTCTCACGTGGCTCCCAAGAAAAACAACCGACCATACGCTATAAGCATGCTCTACAATAGCTTGAACTGTTTGCCAATGCTTTTGTGGTGGTTTGGAAATGTGGGCTCTTCGTGAAGAGATTATTTACAATAAATATATACCTTTGGAATGTTTTCAGAAACCTGGGTGCTTACAGTATAGCAAGTTTTGACTTCACTTTACAAATTGCACCAGGCAAAGTACCACTTTGGGGATACTTACTTTTTCAGCCTTTTTTTTCCCAAGCACATCTCTAAAACACACTGAAAAACACGGAATTCCAAAAACACAATGCAAACTGATCAAGTTTCAGCCCTTATGGACCAAAAAAGATCTCCTAAAATATTCCACACGGGGGCATCAGACAACCTCTCAATGAAAAGAGGGAGTAAAACACATTTTGTTGTCAAGAGTAAACTTTCCCCCTCTTGCCATCAAGAGCCCACCAAAGGGACAGAGTGCCAAGGAGCATTGGATGGCAATACAGTTTTTTGTTGGCATTGTTTTGACTACAGCCAACCTGGAATATAGCAGCTCAAGTTGACCAAAATCATGAGGAAGACAAACTGCCCAGCGCCTGCTCAGGCTGTAAAAGTGAAAAGTCTAGCAAAAAAATTGGCCAAAGAGCGCCTTGCACCATGTCCGTGAGAGGCACTCCCCCATTGGGAGACGAAGGTGGCACAAATTAGTGTACTGGTCTCCCCTTCTGACGGGAAACTTTCCTCCACGGACATTGTGTTGTTGGCTTCACACCTGAGAAAATCTACAAACTCTCCAAGTTTCCTGGCCAATTTGCCCATCTTTTATTTCCAACTGTATGCTAATTAGGTGACGACAGCTCTCACTGTGAATTGCCTTTGATGGAAGAATCCAAGCACTTCTCAGGTAGAGATTTTCCCGAAACCTCCACAAAGGAATAAATCTGGAGCTTTGTTTTTGTTCAGCGCTAAAAATCTGAATCAGCTCTTGCAACCTCAGTGGCAGTGTCTAAGAGATTCTCCCTTCAACGACTCCTCTGACTCTTCCATTCAAGCCAGGAAGGCAGTGGATGTCGGAGATCAAGTTTATGGGGAATACATCAGGGCTGGGCGCATGCATTGTTTTCCTCAACTCCAATTCTTTCAAGGAGTGTCGCAAAGATAAAAGTGGTGGCCAGGTACTCTACAATGTAACCATTTTCTATATTTTTTTTCAAGGAAGCGCGCACCTTCAACAAACTTGTGCACGAATTTCAGGTCTTGATGTCGCATTTCAATGGCAAGAATCAAGTTGACTTTTGATAAGAACGGTGATGCTTCTCGAGAAAGTGCACTGGAGTTTACCCGATCCGTTAGGTTTGCCTGTAGTTTGTTTTATAAGGGGGGGGTGAAGGTTCACTCTGGCTAATGGAACTCCACCACCAACATGTGCCTTAGGACTCTGGATGTTTGAGTCTGATATTTTTCTTTCATTGGTCCAAGTACAGTACGTTAGAATTCAAAAAAAATGGTGTGACTCATCCCAAAAGTCTGCACCACCTCGATGGAGCAAGAATCTCCATTAGCCAGTACCCACCTCTCTCTGATGGCCAGAGCCCTACTTCGCGCCGTCAACGTCCCAAGCGATATGAAACAACGCTGTATCAGACCACCTCATCGGCCTTCTTCGGCATAAAATATATCGGTGAGTGTAGTATACCCTATATACCGAAGTAAGTCGCAATAGGGAAATGGCATCGATCGTTCACACAAGGTCTTCTATCCTATAGGTTTATAGAAAGGCATGGACGTACATTTTGCAGAAGTGGTGATCCAATTATGCTTGCGTCCGAGGTGCGTCTCTCTCGATCCTTTTCCCTCAGTAAGGAACCTTCAGGGCAATTTCTTGAGCAAAGCCTGTAGTGCTTACATGGCTCAGAGGGACCGATCACGGGTATGGACTGGTGCCTATAAAAAGGTCACACCGCAACAACTACCAACACGGTGCCTCATGACTGGAACTGCACATGAGCTGGTAGAACTGATAATAATTCCGTCAAGACCCCAGTCTTTTGGAGTATTCAAAACACCCGAGACTTGGAGGCCGAGATTTCCTTCCCCCCACAAAGGTTCTTACGTTCGGCAACGCTTCTCCAGCAGTTTTTCTCGCAATCTCGATAGTCTTTACAATTCAACTTCTTTGATTTGGGGGGTTTTTTTTTTTTTCTAATTCCTCGCGCGCTCAACTGGCTTCGCGCAGTCATTTTCCAAATCACTTTAACAACTCTTTCCTTTATTTTGCCCCGATTTTTTTCGCTCTCTCTTTCTTGAAACCATCGTATCTTTCCATCATGGTTATGGACTTTGCCCTTCAGATGGGTGTGACCAAAATCCCGAATCTCACAGCCGATGGTCGTGATGGATTCTCCTCCAAGGCCCAGCACGATTGGTGCGTGGAACGATACCTAGGCGGTATGTGTGAGAAGAAACGCGGCAAAGCTCTGATTGTTAGTCCATATCGGTCTCTTGCTTCATCTACAATTTCCTCGCTGTCAAGCTTGGTGCTACATTTTTTTATTCGAACAGGACTAACTATATTTTTTTTTTTGAACCGGCGTCTCAGGACAAGAGCATGTATGAACGAGTCCTAGGCGTCCTTTTCGATGAGAATGATAAGCAGACTGAGACCGCACAATTTCGATGGTGGGTCCGGCGAACGTTCCGTAAAGTTGATGATGAACGCGGGACGTACTTGATTCATGAGAACCGACCTCTCGCGGTCAAGGAGCAAATATACGACATCTTGGTTTACTGTCACGCCGAGTGCGGTCATGGTGGTCGTGACAAGACTTCGGCAGTGGCCCGGCGTTATTATTCTTGGATTCCGAAGGATGTAGTCTCTCGGTTTGTCTCGGTTTGCCCTGGTTGTCACGCACGCACTCAGAAGGATGATCGGTATTTCAGCAATAAAGGGAGCGATGGCTATTATCCTGTCCACGAGAAGGTCCGAGAGCTCTCCATCGCTAGAGGCCATGCCGGTACCGCGAACTACGAACGGACCGCGCCTTATCAGCCATCGTTAGCGGCCGGGATGATGAAGCTTTTGAAAGGGCCGGCCAAAAAGAAACGAGAGGATGCACCCAGCGCCATGGAACTTGAGGCCAACGAAGTTTCGCCGGCGTCACGACACCTCAGCATTCAGCCTGCCCTAGCCGAGTTCACCCCGGCAGCCGGCGGCGCCTTTGGTTCGGTTCCTTCTTCCTTGCCTATGTCGGATATGGTTTGGAATGGTGCTGTGCAATATCCCAACGCCCCACAAGCCTTTCCAGCCGACCTCTACGGCAACCCCACTGCCTCGGTAGCCGCAGAAACGTCGCATGCCTCTGGTTTACGCGTTCGGAGCCCTACCCAGCACCTCAACGTAACGCCGCACGAGTCTCAGCTTCCGCTAGCCTGTATCTCTAACCTCACGCTTCAGAGCAGCGTTTCTGAACACCCAGCGACTCAAGAGCTCGCGGCTCAAAGGGCTTTGGTCGAGACTCCTTCCGCAGCGAAGCACTCGAAATACTCACTCCAAGTCGCTAAGCTCGCAAAGTCTTTGAAAGTGTCACGCAATCCTAAACCCGCTGGCAAGACTCAAGCACGCAAGACGTCCTCCAAAACCAAGATTAACAAGAAGGTGGTCGTTTCGGAAGTAGCTCCAAACCTCTCGATGTCTTCCTCTGTGAGCTCTAATGCTTTCCCACGATCCCAAGATAGCTCGGCGACTAGCACCTCGGAAGACGACAACACGAGCAAATCTGATCTTTCGTCGCCTACCCAGTTCTATCCGCTTCTTCCTCCGCAATTCGATTATAGTTTGCAATCTTTTGACGGCTGTGTTGATTTGAATCGTGAGCAGAGTCGCGAGTTTTTGAGCCATCCCACTTTGAATTACGATGGCATCAACGTCGTGGCTATTGATCGGGTTTCCACCCCTCTGAGCTATGTTAGCGCCGTCGAAAGCTCGCTCCAGAAAGACATCACTCAATCCAATCATTCATGGAATGGTAGTATTGGAGGCTCAGACCTTATGAAGGAACCTTACAGTAACGCTTTTGAATCGGGTCATCATGACTTTATCAACTTCCACCCCACTCCGATCGAAGTCCCGATGGATGCTTTAAATCCGACAAGCGGTGATCAACTCAGCGGTATGGAAATGGACTTTAGTTTTCCGTCTTCGCAAACTTCCGCCTCCGAATCACAACTCGGTCAGACTCTGGCTCCTCCGCACAGTGCGCCTCCGCTAGTTTGGTCTTTGTCTGCCCCGAACGAGGGGACTGTGAGAGATGGATATTCAGGCTTGTTTCAAGGTACCCCTCAATCCGGTTTGTTAGCTGATGATGGCGTCCCATTTCCGACACTTTTAAATGTGACCAGAGAGAATGATGTCAATAATCCATACGGGTCCTCCGATTTTGGGATCGACTATTTGTGTCAAGTTCCCCAACTTGTAGAACAAGCCAAACATCGACCTCCAATGCTACAGCTTCCACCGCAGCATCTTTCTCTTGAGCAGGGACCTCGGTCTGCTCCGTTATTAGGCGGTCATTTCGATTACTCTAGTCAACGGACAGGTCCTAATTTATTTAGCTACCCTCACAGTGCTGGACTCAATGGACAGTTTCCCAATACACAGTTTTCAAATCTTGATCAGAATCCTTACGTCATTCAGTCATCTGGCCTCGCTCATCACCTTTCCAAAGGTCTAGGTCACCACTGATGGCCCCTCACACCCAACTCGCCTGAATTGTTTCATTTTGTTCATTTCATTTTTCTGATTCCCTTTCTCTGAGCGTATTTTGTTTGGCTATGTTTGGAATATTTAGCCGCCCTGTATTTTAAAAGTTGTACGCAGTCTTTGATGTAATTCTTTTTTTCTTTTCATTTGAGCGCGTCATATCCAAACGCTGTAGCAAGAGATAAATGCGCGTGTCTGTATGATTGAGTGCAGTTTTGAAAAAATGTGAGAAATTATGAGAAGATATTATGACAGACATAATTCATGTGATCATTGGTCCGCACCTCTCTGTAAGTACAATATCTCCAGTTTAACTTGAACAAGGTAGGACCCCGTAATGCACTTACTAGGGGTATTGACTAACTTAGCTAAGTCCCTAATGTACATCAGCATTTTTTGAGGACTAGTCCTCGCCGAGGTACGAGGGACTTATGCGTTATGTTGGTTTTTTGGCGTGGTAGGTTTTGAAATCTAATAGAGGATTTTTTGATTTCTCTACCCACCAGCTTTCGTCTTACCAATATCTGAAAAATTTGACTGAGATTGACCTCCTCCTTCTTCAGAGGAGGTCCTCCGATTCACTTTTCCTTGAAAAAAAATCAGAAAGAAATTTTCCTAATGAGGAAAACATTGGTCCTTGATTTTGCTGAGCACCAACTGCGGATTACAGTAATCCATACTGTAATCTCAAATTTCGAATCGGGTGTAAGACATCGAGAGATTTGAACTTAGATTTGATGGATTATCATCTATCATAGCCATTTTTTGAGTTTTTAAGA
>AWVX01021853.1:0-13834 GCA_000500245.1 Cronartium ribicola 11-2
TTTTTTTGAAGAACCAGGAGGATAATTTTGTGTGTGTGTGTGAGGTACCTTCTTAAGTTCCATTGATGTGTGATGGTTTAAATCGATTACAAGACACAAAGGCTTCATGAAGTAAGAAGAGACAGAAGATTACACATTCAGGCAGCTAAAAAAAAAAAAAATCCCATACTCAATTTTCCCCAGTTACCTTGAATAATTTTTCATCCGATCAGTCTGTAGTTTAAAACGTGGTTAGATCATTTCAGGAGAGAGTACCCACCAGAATGGTTATCCAATCTTTTGCCTGGGATCTGTAAACTCTTGGCTCCCCCATCCAAACACCCCATTCAAAGTGTTTCGTCCAAGTCAAGGGTCGAAATCCCTGGTCGAAGAATAGCGTTCATGGATATTGTGATGTCGTACCTGATGATGAAACCTGAAGCTGAGGAACAGAATTAGGTTCTGCTTGAAATAGAGACAAAGTATAATAGCTTTCAAGAGCTTGATCGAACGTTATTCCACTATGAACATCCATATGCCTCAGTAATTCTTCCAATGCTTGGTCGAAGGTTTCCTCAGCCATTCGATGGTTCAAAAAGTCTTGGTGAGCAATAGACGGGTTTGGGTTCAACACAACAAATAGAGGAATCTCCCCCGAAATGGTGTCTTCGCTTCTAGCTGAAGAGGATCTAGTTGACTCGCGGGAGAAGGAGATCTGAGTTAAAGCGTTCAAGACCTCGGGAAATTCCGGAGGGGGTTCCGTCCCGAGGTGCTCATGCTGATTTGTAGTTAGAGCTGAGACCCGATGGAGGGATGAAGTGATTCGCTCAAGTTCCTCTTCCAGTCGTAGAAAAAATTGTGAAGCGCTCAAAGCTATGCTACTATCTTTCATTGTTCGCTTGAATGGTTGAACCGTGAGTCGCCGTGTTTGAAGCTGTGGGCTATGAAGCCAGAAGTATAATGCTATAAGGCCTCAAAGACAAGTTGGACTAATGACCACGAGAATGGAAACAAATACGATGGTTGATGATGTTATGATTGGATACTACAGACCATGGAGTCCAGAGTCCAGCAACCATTGCTTATATATGCCTTTCTGCCGTCTTACCCAAGACTGCCTTCTATCTGCAGATGTCCCTTGGCTGAACGCGTAAGGAAAATCCTTCCCTCATTCTCGCTCTGCGGAAGTGTATTCTGTTGAAAGCTGGACAGCAACGGAGGTATGATCACCACGGCCTCAGTTGCTCAACAATTTGCATCCCTAAGTAGATTTTCCTTGTACAAAGAGCTTGAGCACACGCCAAACGTGCTAGGGTGGCGAAATCTGTGCATTTTGTTCATGAGGCCAAGTATAGCTTTTCGCAGAATCTCTCGTCCTTCTTTGACGTGTCGAAACTGGCAGGAAAGCAAACGTCACGTTGATTTTGAGTCCCGGTACTACGTCGCACGTGTCACTTCCAAAGCTTTGTACGAGATGAAAGGTTGTTTCTACATTGCCGCAGCACCAGTATTTTAGAATAACAGCCCGTTGAGCTGTTGAATGCTATGAGCCTATTGGTCGCACTACACTGTTGGTAGGAGACACGTTTTCTACTCCGGGACTCGGCTTTATCACTGAGGTGCAGGAGAACGTTTGAATGAATAAAGAAGGCTGCTCGAATTCTGAGGTCTCTACTACGCCGGATTCAGTGTGACCTCGTCAATTCCTTTGATTCGTGAACTCTTCAGGCGCAGAAAACCTCACAGCTGACCAAGACAACTGCCAGACGAGGAAGCCTGAGGAAGCCGTCAAGAAATTCTTGGGGGAACTGATTACTGCACACCTAGCCTATTATCCTCCTCTCCAAGTTAACCTTCCGAGTTGGGGCTCATGAACTGAGCCAATAAAAGGTCTCGTCGTCTTATCAGTGGCCAAATTGCCTCCTACATACATAATATATTGTTGCTGGCCTGGCTTACATATGTATCAGGTCCCGTCGTGCGCAACCGAATATCCAGTGCGCACCTCACCCCACCACGTTGTACTTACACGCTGCGCTTGACTCTCACCTGAAACTGCATTTTCTGTCCGATACAGTCAACTTTTGAATGAATACAGCCTTTCAACCTCCAGGAGGCACCATTCTTCTGGAATTCATCAAAAGTTGTGTTTTCCCCTCTTTGCCCCAATCAATTCATCAGTTCAATTCACCCTGCTGCTCGAACGTACATAAGTAAGACAGCCGCAGTAAATACGTACTTAAATAAACTTTGAGGAACTCATGGCCTTGTGTTAAGGCGTCATGTACATACATACACTCGTTGGAGAGCTGACTGTCGGATGTCGTAAGCCCTCGATCCTTCGTATATACGGTGGGCGCCGATCCTTGGTGATGATCGGAACTCGTTTATGTATGTACCACATAGTAGAGAGGTGCAAATAAGACTTGAGTTTGTATCAAAGACCAGATATGCTTCAAAGTTTTATGTATTTGAGTCCGAATTTTTGGAAAGCAAGTCAACAATAAGTTCGATTTGCCGGTCTCACTCCAACGGGGCGCTCTTCTGTACGCAATCGTCCTGAGCTCTGACCGGCAACCCAAGCAGCCGGACCCCGCCTTTCTCAATATGTACATCTCTGCGCTTGAACCAAGTACATACGCTCCGTCGATTCAGCGGCTCTGCTGGGGATCCGCATTAAACTTCTTTGGATCGATTCCCAGGATGTTTCGCACGATCTTGCTTTCCGACGCAGTACTTTCTTCAACCTTAATCAATGCAGAAAGTTGGAAAGTCGGCATAGTTCTCGCTTAAATCATACGTCACTTGAGAATACAAAACAAATCCTTACTAAGTAATCTGGACCTACAGTAAAGTTGTCGCCCAAGTTACTTACTACACGAGCTCAACTCCAGCTGTTTGTCTGGCTACTTGGCTCGGTCTCCGTGGGTCAGCTTGACCGCTTTTCTGGTGTATTCTGCTATGGACCCACAACCCTGAGCCCACACGGTGAGATATCTTGCTCAGATATACATACTTAAAGTCGACATGTGTTTTCCCATATTCCTCGCGAGCCTGTTGATATCGAAACTACCGGACGCCCTCAAATCTTCCTCTGCGCCCTCAGAAAGCTTCGCTTGGTAATAGACACGCGACATCCAGCTCTTCCTTTTGAATACAATAGCTCCTACGATCACAGCCGCTTTTGAAGGGATGGCTGCCACTTTTTCTGCAGAAACGTATTCCGTAAAGCTGTATGACATCTATCGACCTAGGTACCCTATCAAGCTCTATGATACCATCATGGAATATCATCGAGGTGGTAAAGAGCTCGCCGTCGATTTGGGATGTGGTACGGTTCGTGAAAATGTGAAAAGACGAGCTTTTTTATGGAAAAAAGTGATGCTGACCAGAAGGGTTTTTTGATGGTCCGCTGACAGGGAATCGTTTCCGGGGAGTTAGTTCGTTCAGATCGGTTTGATAAAGTTATCGGAGTTGATCCTTCGAAAATGATGATAGAGCATGCGCAAAAGTATCGACAAGTTTCTGGACTCGAGTTCCGCGTCGGTCGGGCAGAGGCTCTGGATGGGGTCGAAGCGGCATCAGTAGACATGTTAATCGCGGGCACGGCCGGTATGTCATCACTGTTCTATCATTCGGCCCTTTCACGCACGTCTCGGAAGATCTACTACGAGCTGTGACTAATGGTGGGCCATTCTGCTCTTGAAGCACATTGGTTCCCTCCGAGCTGGTGGAATGAGGCCGCCAGGGTACTCAAACCCGACGGTACAATCGCTATCTTCATCTATGGAGGTATGTGGCCAGGTGGGTTCACGTTATTGCAACCAAATCAGCCCTGTTAGGGTCCTCGATCAACCTTTGTTAAATTGGGCTAAAAAAATCATAGATCCTCACCACCCACAGGCAGATGAGCTGCGAGCCACGATGTTTTCCTTTGTCACTGAGCTCGGTCACTCGTCTACCGGAAATGTCGTATGCCACAACATGTACGACGAACTTCCGATGCCGACTAAATCTGACTTTATCGATTTCCAAAGAGTTGATTGGAATAGAAACGGTACCGGCGATAGTCTCCTCATGGCCGACAAGATGACATTGGCGGCCTGGCGTAAGCGAGTCCATACTTTTGGACCGGCTCACCGATGGAGAGTCAATAACCCCACCAAGTGTGGCACTTTGGAAGATCCGGTAGAACGCGCAGCAGAAAAGATCAAACAGATTGCCTCTCTAGACGAATCATCCGAATTTGTTTGTGGTCATTCACTTTCTCTCATCTTACTTCGTCGTTCTCGGGCTCTTTGAAACACCATGGCAGATACTGTACAAAAATTCTCTGCTGGGGCGCCTACTGTTTATCACCAAGATTGCTTTGCTGAATTCATGACAGCTATATTCAGCCAGTATAAGCCTCATAAAATGCTGCATGCTTGCTTCAGCAAATTCATGTTTTTTATTTTCTTGATTTTGTCCTTGGAAAGTTTCATATTGAAGATTAAAAATGGTAAATAAGGCCTATGTGAACCTCTAGTTTATTTTGTGTAATGAAGTTGTTATGCAATAAATTGAGCTCCAAAGAGTCAGTCAGAATAACAGTCAATTCGAACCAGTTGTATAGTTTTTTTCGAGTCCCAATCGCTCTCCACAAAAATCACATCGACAAATATTCCACCAGAATCCGGTACCCCACTAGATCTGTACCGGATCAGATGTTTTCCTTGCCTTCCCTTCGCAAGTCTTCCAAAAAAGCTGAAGACTTGACCGGGCCATGGAATCAGAGAGAGATGAACTCGGCCAGCGCCTGTCCGATCCGATCGGGCCCGGTTAACAGCGCGAGACTTGGCAAGGGATCACCACTGAGCACTCGAGGTGATTCCTTTGCAAGGTCTTGCTTTTTCAGTATGTGTAGTCATCATACTGTAGGCATACAGTGTTACCGGCATGGAGGCGGGTCAGGTACTCGAAGCTTTGTGCCACAAATCTTCACGCAGTCTACTTCGCGGCGGTAAGTCGAATGTGCTCCGTGGTCCATGAACCGACTATTGGCCTGGGATGTGACAGACGGCGGGTGGTGGTTTTTCTGGACCTGTGCCAATGTAGCTTGCCTTCACACTTTGAACAGGTACGCGCCAGCACTAGCAACTGTGAGGCTGTGTGGAGCGGTTCTGAAGCCCTAGTCAACGGCCGTATCGAGAGGTGCAAGCAAGCACAGTTTGCCGATGCCGCAAGGGTACGAACAGTTGCGAACACTTTGAGGAGAGAGGTTCCTTTTCGACGAGGAGGTGCGCGGCTCAAGCAAGGTCTCCGCCACGGCTTCACTCGGAAGCGAACATTATGGTCGGCACTGCCTGTGTACGCTGATGCTATGGACTATGTGGCTATGGAATCATGACGCCCAAAACATCGCTGATTGAGTGAAATGGTCACTGTGTCATAGACCTGTCACTATGCTTCGCCACAATACCGCCCAAGCTTTAAAAAAGGGCTCAAGAGCCTCTTTACCTAGGTAAGACAAGTTCAGGCCTGGCCGAGATGCCTCGAATATTAATCTGGGTGCCAGCGAGTGAAATGCCATAAATGTTCTTCAACTCCATCTGGTTTTTGATTGCTTGGCTCTCTTCGCGCTCAAAGCCAATTCTAGTGTGTTGTATGGAGTCGTGTTCAAGTCTGAAAAGGAGGGAAACCTTGGCAAAGCCTGCCTGCGCGGTCATGTCCGCGCTCTCGATAGAGTGGAAGATTCACCGAAAAGACTGTTTGACATAATTCCATGAGGATGCCAGCGCGACACAGTGAACGGTTTGGACCACTTCTAAAGAGGTCGTAAGTAGTGTATTTCTCCATGTCTAAGGCTCACGCAAGGTCACCAACTTGGTCAAGTTTGGCAGAAATACGGCCCCTGGAGATGAGGGCTCACGGGAGAAAGTTGATATGTCCAGCTTCCGAAAGCTGTCGTTCAATCCTGGACCACACGGCGTCAGTACTGCAAGGAAATCGACAACACTCGCAGACTCTTGCCTCTTCAAGACCGCTCTTTTGGTCAAGCCTCAACCCATCCGTGCTGGACTTACAACACCTATAAAGCCTCACATTAAATTTCGCATCTGGAATGGTGAGAACGTCATGTTGACGGCACAGACCAGGTCACAGTCATTAATTCAGGTCAGGATTTCCTTGGCTATGCAGACAATGAAGTTGTTTTTTGGTGCCTGGTGCACATCGAAATTTGATGGAGATCGAGCAAAATGAACACCGCCTTCTCTTCCGGCACTTTGGGTCAAACGGATCGCAGGTCAGAGTCCTTACCGCGGACTTGAAGGTACAAGCAGACATCAATGCTTCACTGGTAGTTAGATAAGTACCAGGAGGAAAAGGACTTGATTGACCTCCATCGTCATCATTCACCTCACATTCCCTTCACGTCTTATTTACTGAGAAACTGCTCTGGAAGACAGTGTCTATATACGCACACCCTTATTGAAAAGTAACAAACTCACTTGTCCTGGTTGAAAGGCCAGTTTCCACCAAAACGATAACCCCACAGTTCTTTAGTAGACCAAGCGCACCCTTCATTCAGCTCCGTTTAGACCGTTCACAAACACGTCAAAAGACTTTTGGCATCTCTACCTTCTCTTACGCGTTCATTCAGCAAGATGATGCTATTGGCGAGTCACACATCCCGGTCACAGGTTCTCTTGCCGGCGTTGATGATGATAAGCAATATGGTCGTCGATCAGGTATTGGCGCTAGATCTGAGAGCTCTTCCCTCAAGGATTGAAAGATCAACCCACGACAGTAAGCCCATCGAATTTCTTTACTCTCAATCAATTTTAAAATCTCCCTCAACGTCTATTCCCAACGCGCTTTTGCCAGGCAAACTAAGCAGGCGTTCACACCAGCGACACCGAGTGGTCAGAGCACGGGCCGACAATCAAAGTTCTGCGTCGGAATCTACATCGTCGTGTGCCACCCGCAAGCTGTTTGTCTCTGTGCCTAAACTGGTTTTTTTGCACGACCGTCTTACTCACTTTTGTTTCATCTCTCACACACAATCTGGCCAACTAGCTCCGATGATTTCGTAATCGGTGCTTTCAATAACTCTAGCAATTCTTCTCAAGAAAATGTACAGGCCTATAACTCTTCAGAGAAGAACATCAGTAGCGCCTATGTCTCGCCTGTCTCGAACTATAGAATTTATTCAAATAGCTCAACTTCAACTGTCTCCTCGGGGAACTTGACATCTTCAGATAACTCTACCCTAACCTCTTCTACCACATACAATGTTGGTGATAATTCAAGTACCGGTAACTCTCAAACCAAGACTAGTACTTCCAAAAACAGTACCCTTGCCAATGTGTTTGCCTCTAATGCCATGAAGCAGAACAATCTCTAGTAAGTCTTTTATTTTCTGAAATTTTCGATTGATAGGAACAAACATGCTGAAAATAGTCTTAAAACACTAGTTTGGGTTTCTTGCCCGATGATGGGAGTAGCGGTGGCTCTCGAACAAACATGGCTCAGCTCAACGCGGCCCTCGGAAGCAGATCGGCGGGATACGGATGGTATGCCCAAGCGACCTCAGGAACGACGTTCGATGGATCACAACTGCTGGCAGTGATTGATGACGTCAAAGCTTGCAACTGCGTGTTCCAACCTGCGGTCATGCCTACTGGCGGATGGCAAGGTCTAACAGAAAGTGATAACAGTCAGGCAGTAGCTATGTAAGTTGGTTCAATCAATCTACTGATCAATACCATCAAGTCTAATACTCGTGTACTTTGTTCGGGTAGCGCAAAAGTGATGAAGCAATTCACTGACGAGGGAATCCCCGTTTGGTTGAGATTTGCGCATGAAATGAACTAGTACGTTCCCCCTTTGTAAGTCTATAATGAGATTATGAGTTGTCACAACTGACACGTGCAACGATTCATTTATAACAGCTACCAGACTGACGGAACCTATCAAGGAACCGCGGATGACTTCAAGAAGGGATGGGCGGCAGTAGCCGCAGCAGTCAAGTCGATCGCACCGGAAGTTCAGATGTGGTGGACCCCAAACGTAGCTTCAGCGGATAATTATGCGCAATACGAGCCTGATGATCTTTCGACAGTCGATTTAGTCGGCGTGGACTATTATCCGAAAAAGCTATCAGGCTCGGATTTCGTTGACACGATGCAAGCCTTCCACGACAAATACGCGGTCGATGGACGTATGTTTGCAATTGGAGAAACTGGGTAAGACCTTACTTTTTCGTCCTCCTGTTAGATTTTGGTGTGAGAACCATGCAGTAATCCGGATACATACAAGTGACTGACTAGTTTGGTAATAATAACATTTGATCCACCTCCCGCAAAAAAGGTTAGGATGGGCTGGCTCCATGGACGACAAGTTCAAATGGTTAGCTGAGATTGTGGCAGCCAAGAGCTCGATGCCACAATTTTTGTCGATGTCTTGGTTCAACTTTCAGAAAGAGTATGACTATAGAGTTGCTGGAGAATCCAGTCTCAATCAAAAGTTCACTTCTCTTATCGTTTCATAGTCTTCACAATGTATATCAGCCTGCAGTCCGACTTGCCTTCTATTTCGTCCCTTTCGTCTCTGTGATCTTTCAAGAAACAGACAGTTTTTTTCATAGCACTTCCAGATTACACCTATGTATTTTTTTTTTATAGCTAGTTT
This sequence comes from Cronartium ribicola 11-2, assembly GCA_000500245.1. Lineage (NCBI taxonomy): Eukaryota > Fungi > Basidiomycota > Pucciniomycetes > Pucciniales > Coleosporiaceae > Cronartium > Cronartium ribicola. The sequence continues at coordinate 8,653 of AWVX01021853.1, forward strand.
GTGCCTCTCCTTTTCATCTGCATTTCACTGTTCATTGTACTACTGCACGTGTGCTTGATGCCACCTGATGTGATGAATGCTTCAATCATTCCTGAATGTTTGTGTGTTCTGACTACACCTCAATCAATTTTACCAGACTGGTTGTGATGGGGTTTTTATGAAGAAGTAATTCCGCATCCTTTCCTATTATGGTCAACCCCTACCACCTAGCGCTTACTTCTTAGGGGCGCAGTTGATTGCTTTGGGTTTGCTGGATACACTTCTGTGATCGCATGGAAAAGCACCTCGGTCTCACAAGCAGTACCAAGCTCCTCAGAGCTTTAACAACTTGGGACAAGCAAGGCTGATCAGGACCCTAGAATGAACTAGAAAGGTGCATAGTTAGGAACCATCAACTTATCGCATTGACTCACACATTCATACAATCCGAGGCTTCTATGTGACCCTCATCTCAATTTGAGGTCTATCCTTTGATGTTGACCTTTTTAACCCCCCCTTGGGTACGTCAATCAACATGTCTATTCCTTGTAAAGCTAAGCCACTCCACAAGGCAATGATTGAACAAGGAGTGAAAGCCCCCCCGAAAAAAAGCAGACGCTTAACACAGGAATGATCAGCAGGTCTCCACACGACAGAAAATCACTTTGAACTGTGTACAACAGAGAGATCTTCAGTTTTCTTAAACTTTTACAGCTTGAAAAAACCCCTGGAATTTACACATGATTAGTTCAGCTACGAAATTGAAACTGTTGTAGATAAAACCATCACTAGATATAGTGCAGTAATCAGTAACACTTTTCAGCGTTCGAAAGCCATTGAATAACCGCCGCTCCCATTCTATAAAAGATTCAAAAAACAAATATCAGGACCCATAATGTACTTTTTTGATAGCATGGTATATTGATTTTCGAATCAAATCGTCTTTCGCGAACCAATACCAAAGAAAATGATGATAAAAAACAAAGATTCTATACTGACCGGTGTAAACTTGAAATTATCTGTCGAGAGACCAAATTTGCCGAGTACGGTATTACCAAGGTTCTTGAGTTTGGCCATCATCTCTGCCTTCTCAGCTTCACTTCTCTCCGCCACCAGCGAAGGCAATCTAGCCTGAGCGAGTCTGATCTCCCGAGTAAGTCCTACTGGGAGATCTGGAAGTTGGGCTAGCGTGTTGTAGTCTGCATAAAAAATCAGGCCGCACTCAGAAGTACGAAGGGAGGAAAGCAAGCACTCTATTTTCTGAATGAGAGCTCACCGTCCAAGGCAGCTTGTAAAGATGCCCAAGTATTCAGTTTTTCATTTGCTTGGGCGCGTCGATGAAGAGACTTTTGGTACTTGGGATTATCTCGAAGAGCTAGAATGTGAATTTCATAAACACCAATATCAAAATCGGGATTGCAAGTGTGTTGACCAGAGTACGGGTCAACATAATTTTCGCTACAGGGGGGACTCACAAGCTGTAGACGCCTCGACGGCAGTCTTCCAGTCTTCCTGGTTCCAAGTGGGGCAACCGAGTCTATTAGTCTTCTCGCTTGCCCATGAGCTTCATAGACGAAGTAGAAAATATAAAGGTTTGTGGATGAGTGGCCAAAAGTATCAGGGAGTTCACCCACAAGGTTCAGATGACAGGCGGCACTATTGGCGTTGAGAACTGATCGCAAGTTACAAATCCGAGGGTCGTCGGTTGATGATGTTTCTGAGGCTTCTTGGAATCCAAGCTGTGAGTCTGAAGTCTCCTGTTGAGCCTGTTCAGGTGTTCGAATTGGACTACCAGGTGGCGAGTCGAACGACGGCTGCACGTTGACAGATGAATTTCGATTTTGATCAGCAGCTTTAATATTCGATGGTCGAGGTGCAGGCAGCGCAAGAAGGGCTTCAGAATAGCTATTGAGCGCAGCCTGCCAACGCCGATTGCCAAAGTGGAGGTTGCCTTCGGTCTTGAGTGCCTCGGCTGATGCAATGGCATGTTCAAGTGGGTCGGTTACAGTGTCGTGAAATATCTGTGGCTCTTCATCCTGGTCGTCATCCGAATCGCCCTCCGGTTGAGAGATTGAGATGAGTGGTGGTGGTGAGAGGTGAGGGGTTGAGCTGGAAATGGGGGAAGAATGAGGAGAAGGTAATTCCTCGAATCGGTCCGTATCCTGGATGGACATATCCTTGACTTGCGCCAAACCTGTTCTGTTTGCCTTCTTCGAGTCTTTTCTTGTTTTTGAGGGTTCTGAGCAACACACGATCAAGTAATCTTTTGGCACGCTGATGGTAAATAAGGGAGAGGTATTGTAAATAATCACCCGGTCTGGCCCGAGGGCTGTAATCGAAAACCGGATCGGGCCTAATTACCAATCATGGCCACAGCCACTTCTTCATGAGTGTTGTTTGAAAGACGCGTGGCACACGGTACAAGCATGGCCATTGGCTAGAGCTCTGTATCGAGTCCGCATACATACATGGTTCCGTACTGAATGGTAAACAGTAAGTCAATTTCCAGATTCGTCATCTCATCCGCTACCAAAACCCGGCGCGGGCTTTCCATCCTACCGAACATTTCCTGCACCACGCTAACATTGTTGCTCAACTCAACAACCCCACAAAAAATCTCAAAAGCTTTCTTCAGAAAAATCTAGATGGTACGAGTCAACTTGAGCTCTTCATCCGAATTGAAGTCATCTAACGCTGCTCAAACAGGTTCGCAATGCGGGAAAGTTTGGAAAACCCAAGCGTGGTGGTGGTAAAATGTGGGTTTATCTACATTATAGTCCTCAAGACCTGTCTAGCTACCTATAATTTGGAAATCATCACTCATGTTCCAATCTACCACCTTGCTGTATCGAACACAGGTTTTCAAGAGACCTTCAACGTTTAGACGACAATGAAGGAAGGACGGAAGGTTCCGAAGACGAATCTAGTGCCGAAGAAACAGAATCTTCCGAAGGCTCTGATGAGGAGCCGGGGTCCAATGCGCCGGATAATGGACGAGCCAACAATTTAAATTATGGTTCGACTCTAGCCTCTCAGAGCTCGTCGCGTACGCAGCCAAATGAGTCTGGTAGCTCGATGACGACCGCAGAAGCTCGGGCTGCTCGTAAAGCGGCCAAGAAGGGTGGGGCCGGTACGGCACCCCAAAAGGATGGCTCAGATGATGATGAATCAGATGGTTTAGAGGATTTAGCTAACCCTAATCGGGCTCAAAAAAAAGCTGTAAAGATTAGTGAAATTGAGAAGGTGGCCTCGGGTCCGATGAATCGTAAAGAAAGGCAAGCCTTATGAAGGTTTCGTTCTAGTTGAATCTCACTCAACTTCTTTTTATCTTTTCTTCTGCCAGGGAGGCGGCTGAAAAAAAGGCAGCTCAGGAAAGATATTGGAAACTGCATCGTAAGTGTCTCCTCACCTATGTAGTCACTAGTCTCATTGATTGCTAACATCATACATTCATCATGGCTTTGTTACTTCCAGAGGCAGGCAAGGTCAGGCTTTCATTCTGTCTCAAATTCACCTGCAGTTTGACTCACATGCTGTGTTTGCTTCTTCCCTCTATCAGACTGATGAAGCCAAAGTGGATCTCGCTAGACTAGCTAAAATTCGTCAAGAGCGAGAGCATGCTGCTGCAGTACGGAAAGCTGAGGCCGAAGGTCTGTAGATTCAATCCGATTTGCGTGTCGGAATAGAATTTTAGCGTGATGCTGACTAATCTACTTTTGACGTTGTAGCCAAGGAAAAGGAAACGGCAGCGAAGCTTGCGGCTCGTAAGAAGCGATAGTTTACTTGCTTGATTTACATATTTTCCTCTTGCCTCTTTTGTTGTTGTTGTGCTAGTCCTTTCGAACTGAACCAACGGATTAAAAAAGTGTACCAATTTCAAATCCCAGTGTGAGATGGGATCCCTTTTTACACTGTTGTATTTGGCTTCCAAAGCCAGCAACGAGAGCCTTGACCCCTATGAGTCGAACTATGATCGGTGATGGTTTGGCAAATGCACAGTAATGGTATTCAAGGCTCACGAAGTGCGTCCCAAAAGTAGTCCTAGAAGTGTCCCGAGAAGTTTCTTCGGGTGCACTTCTGGGAACGCTTCGTGAGGTTTGTATACCATCAGTGTAGAAAACGGCACCGACGGGCTGCGCATGAAATCTTACAATTGATAGGGATTGCAAAACACATATGGACAAAACAAACAAACAAGACTATCTCATCCTGTTGATCCACCACTTTATCATGAACAAAGGATACAAAAAATGGCCTCTTATGCTCATCATCTACAAGCACCACCTTATGACACTGTCACTATTCACCGGAGCGAACGAAGCAAAGAAATCGAAACACGTTGGGCTATACTGAAATAATCACTGCTTCGAAACCAGTTGTTCCGGGTTGAAAGAAAAAACCCACGCAAACTCCCTTGTGGCGCCCTACATCATAAGAGGTGATATGAGCTGGAGAGTTCTGTGAAAATAGCATCATACGCCGATGATAGGTGGTGACTTACTCTCACGACCTTTGCCTCTACGCACCAGCACGTTTGAGGTTCCATCGCCTTCGAACAACCTATCAAGGCAAATAAATGCTGCTCTTAGTCAGAGAGATGAGTCTAAAACGGAGAGAGACTAAGGATAAGACTCACCTAGTCATCGCGGATTGACCCTTCATCGGAGGCGGGGTTGGAATGAAGGAAGTCGAGGTGATGAGGTTCTCGCTTTTGACGCAAAAATCTATCAAGCATTTCTTCGGAATTGGAGCTGAGTTCAGGGTCAGATTGTTCTTCATTTTTACGTCGAGTTAATCCTTTTGACATCTCCTCGTCTATGCTTTTCTCGAGTATTAATCGGTTATGGTTATCTTTGCGCCTAAACAACATCAGAATCTCTTCATTATTGAGCGTCAATATTCTGGCGAGTTCCTCACCACTGTTCCGTTTGTACATATTTCCTTGCCTGATTGAGCCGGTCTTCTCCGAGTGGTCCCTTTTGAAGAGATGGGCACTCGAAATATACTCGTCCATGTTGGTGGGCGGCGCGGAAACAGATTCACGGATGACAAAAAATGAGATCAAACAAATGGCTAACAAGCGCTGAAATTTGCTGTTGAGCATGTTGTGGTCTAAGTAAATCTATTGGATTCAATGATTATATAATGGTAGGAAGAGGATTTCGTTGAAGAGTACTGAGATTTAGAAAGCAAAAAAAAAAAA
>AWVX01021985.1:0-10531 GCA_000500245.1 Cronartium ribicola 11-2
CCAGACGGTGTGTAGGTCGAGGGAGGTGGCTGCAGCCGGACGAACCTGGGGGGCAGCTCAGCCTGCTCGTATCAGCAGGCTCTGCTCTAAGACCTGTACAGTTGCGTACAGGTCTACGCTCTCACACGTTTTTAGGCCAAACCTGAATTTTTTTTCGTCCTCAAAATCAAGGGGTGGGCGATTAATTCTGAGAACAGTTGTAGCTCACGAGACAGAACTCGGCAAAGATTCGCATTTACTTCGATCTATCTAACGACATTATTACAAACTTGACGACATCATTACAGATACTGCGTGCGACAGTGCAAGCGACACTGCGTGCGATAGTGCAAGCGACACCGCGTGCGACAGTGCGAGCGACATGCAATCCCCGCACTGGTGCTTGCACTGTAAGCGACACCTAATTGCTACCAGTGTCAGTTCCCCTCTCGTTCGTTCGTTCGTTCGTTCGTTCGTCCGGGTGAGATTCAACTTCAAACCATTCGTCACCTCACTTTCAAAATGGCCAAACCATCCACAAGATCAACTCAGACTACCCGACCCGCTGCCAATGAAATATCAGGTTCGATCCCAAAAGGGAGGAGTGCGACCGCAACCAATCAAAAGCACAACCCATCTCGCAAACCACCATCTAAGGCTTGGACTCACCACCAGCCTGCCGGAGACACATCATCAGCCCAATACCGCACCCGAAAACGCGTCGCGACCGAACACGCCGAGATTAGCCATGAACATGCTTTAAAGACCAATCAGAAGGGCGCTCTCACAAGAGAAACATCACCGTTTCTTGTGATCGGGGTCGATTCCAAAATTCAATCAAACATTCTAATGGTCTTACTCGATTCGTTCTGGAACACGATCCTTTCTACAAACTTGGATGCCAGAACGCGAACAGAAGGACCGGGCTACGAATTGACGGCGCTCGAACTAAAAAACTGGGAATCGATCTCGGGTCAGTGACTCGACTCATTGACCTTCAGCTCTTCTGCCTAGACCCATCCTAAGCTTATAACCATCTCATTTCACAGCCATGCGACCCATGGGATCTTCTGATCTCTTCATTACGGCTACTACCCCAGGCCAGGAAAACTATGACAGCAAGGTTTTACTCAAATCTAACCTCGCCTCACTCTACGTCACGCTCTTGACCACACCCTCTAAACTTACCAGCAAACCGATTGAGGCTTTCATCTGCGAGTCGATTGTGAGCGAACAGTTTGTGAACGATACACGGAGCGGGCAAGCTTTTGTAGAATTCATCTCCGAGTATGAAATTCAGAAATATTGTTTGGCTCGTCTTGAGACTCTCGAGGAAGAAACACCGAGCTTGTTCGACACCGACCAAGCTCCTCAGCTCACTCTCTGGGATTATGTACGCTATCTTAGGCCCAAGGAATGTCTTCAACCAGCGATCGAGCACCCACTTTCACCTGCATTCCAAATGTGCTGTCGTGTATCTTACGAAGAGGTTGAGTTTTCGGGTCTCTGTTAATCCTATCTGGCTCACCGATCGACTGATATGATATTCTTTCTCAATCAAGTTGATTCCAGTTCGTTCAAGCACGCAAGACCTCGAATCTCAAAACCCTTACTCGGGTTTGATTGACTCGATCATCCATCTTCTCCGTTCCGAATTCCCAGAGTTCAAGATCTCGGAGCCTAATTGGACGCTCAGACAGTCTGACGGCAACAGGCCTTCAAGCATAGCCAGATCATCGTCGGCTTTTGCTGCTCAACACACATCACGTCCAACCAACCTGCTAAGAGCTAAGTCGCATGTGCCCGAGGAGCAGACGGATGAGAGAAGAGAAAACCGGCTGGCCGTGTCGGGCTTGCGTGGAGGTGTGAGTGACGTAGATGATGTTTCCAAACGGATCGGAATGCTGATCATCTTCTCGATCGGTAGGACGACGAGGATGAGGATCTAAGCGACTCGAACTCGCGCTCTGCCTCTCAATCTTTTCTCATCGATGCACTCATCCCTCAAGACTCCAACTCACAGATGGATGACCTGGCGGAGTCGTACGATGGACCATATGCTGGAAGTCCTGAGGCTCGACACCACGAGAACGTCGCGTATGCCCCATCCCTCACATTCGCCTTTGCGTTTTTTTTTTTTTTCAATTTTTCCAATATTTATCTGACAATAGTTTTGATGTGAGGTGATCAGGAATGAGATCGAAGTAAATGCGAATCTTTGCCGAGTTCTGTCTCGTGAGCTAAGTAAGAGTCCGAACAAGTTTTCGGCACGCTTCAGCCATCCGGTCTCAGGTCCGGCTCGGCTTGACGGCGAGCTAGACAAAGTTGGAGGTTCGAAAGAGCGGAAAAGCCTTCCCAACAAGCAACCACAAAGGAACCGCTTCGAATTCTCCAGACCACAACCGGACGCCTCGCAATTATCCTGGTCCGAGACTCAGATGCCAACGCCCGGAAACAACAGAAAGAGCGCACCGGTCGCTGATCGATCAGACTCTACCGATTTTGGTCCGGCTCGCGGTGATGTTGAGAGTGAATCGAGAGGCGTGTCATCGGCATCGTCTGACCTTCAGCAACGAAAACGACGGCTCCCGAGCTCGGACATACATATGGAGCTTGGACTACATCAAGATCATCCAATTCAGTCCGAAGAATCTCCATCGAGACTTGGAGAGCAGCCCAGTTCGGGATCGGGCGAGGCTGAATCGGGAGCACAGCAGCAGCAGCACTCTGGCTCAAACAATCATACCGCTATTGGACGTAATCCTATCGAGTCTGAGGAATCTTCACAACAACTAGGAGAGCGGTCGCGTTCAGGTTCTGGACAGGGTGAATCCGAAGAAGGCTCATCGGCTACCTCTCGTGCAGAGCAGCAGCATCAATGCTCGAACATACGACACGACCCAACTAAATGCAAGAAAAGAGCTGGAGAGCAGTCGGGCTCTCAATCTGCAGAAGGTCAAGTTAGAGGTCGCTCATCGGCGTCCTCTGACGTGCAGGTGCAGCAGCATTCAAGTTTGGATAACCGTATGGACGGCGTGCCCGAGTTAGTTAATTCAACAAAGTTCGGAGAGTCGCTGCGGGTACCTGGCTCTGGTTTATCGGCACAGCAGCCGCCTGACACACCATGGGCACAACACATTGGTTTCAATGACCAAGCTGACCAAGACGAGCCTGGAGCAGGAGCGCAAGAGCGGCCAAGGCTAGGGGAAACAGTGGGAGCCGGTGGGCCGAGTCCAGATCAGTTCGTGGATGATCACAGACAACAGGAAGCGGGCGAGTCAAACAGAAAGTCTTCGGGCAGGCGAGAGGGTTTAAAAGAACGAAAGAATGACGAATGTGTGGAGGAAGGAGAGGAAGAAGGCACGCAAACGATTCGAGGGAAAAAGCAACGAGCAAGTGAAAAGCCCGGATCGGCCTCTAGACAACTCGAGTCGCCTGTTGATTTACATAGTCGGACGTTCAAGGGGAGGAGCAAGGCCTCGACTTTCAAACAGAAAAAACAAGCTGGAGAGCGCCCAGGGCGCAGCAAGCAAACCCATATACCACCGCTACGGGGCCGTCAGGCTCAAACATTCGAGACGGATTCAGATGACACGTCAGATGATGATGAACAAGTAAAGGATAAGGCTGGGATGAGTACGGAGGCGAAGACAAAAATGGACAAGACTCTTGATGGAAAGCTCGAGGAAGTAGACTCAAAAGCACCCGCGCAAGGATCTGGAACCGTCATGGCTCGGTCTAAACGATCACGAAAAGTAAGAGATATTGGGAGAGCGGGTTCGAATGCAGATACATCGGACGACGAACAACAAGGTCAGGGTCAGGGTCGAAAGGGTTTAGAGCGTAAGAAGAGAAGACGTAAAGCAAAACAAGGATCGAGGGAAAGCAGTCCGACTGAACGAGCTTCACCTTCTAAAGGAGCAAGTTCAAAGGTACCAACTGAGAAGAAGACCCAACGTCGACAATTCTGGACGGATGAGCAGGAGGAGCTATTAATAAATGAGGTAGTAAGATTTCATGATAAGTATAATTGTATGGCCTATATCTTAAAGCGACATGGTCCAGGTGGATATAAATCGCAGGTGTTGGCGAATAGAACAAACGTCATGTTGAAGGATAAAGCGGTCCAGGTCAATTTTTTTTTTTTTTTTTCAACCGGTTATATCCTTGCCTAAATTTCCTTTTTCTATCATATCACTTTTACTGATAGTTTGTGTTTGATTTTAATTCAGATATCGACTAAGTGGGCACGGCAAGGTACACATTTGGATGAAAAGACTCGATCGGCTTTTAGTCGATTTCCTCCCAAGTTTGGTGTCATACGTGGTTCAAGTGTGGAGATGGGAGCGAAGGTCGAAGAAGTGGAAGAAGAGTATGAAATAGAGGATGTCGAAGTGGAAGGTGATTGGACAAGAGGTTCGAAACGGGCACGAACAGAGGTTGGAGGAGGCCCTCAAGCATCTGGTTCAGACGCCGCTTTACCATCTGAACCTGTCGGACCGGCTAGAGCTGGGGAAGCACTTGAAGGGCCGCCTTCGCCAGATAAGACGCCAAAGTCAAGGACGAGTCTCAGTCCACGCGTCGTGTCAGAGAGGCGAAGCGCAGTACATCCAAGAGCTAGTACTCCGCTCGGTGAAGGTAAGAATGGCTCTCAAGAGATTCCGATCGCGCCCACGCCTGGACGTGGAGGTCAAATTTCTCAAGGTGATTTCCCAGTACTGAGCTCACCTCGATGAAGGTCAGGAGGGAAGTGACGATTACAAGCTCTGCAGGGGGACAAAAGATGAAATATTTTTAGAACCAAATGGAACCACTCTTGCTTCTTGACTTTTTATCTTATTATCTTTTGTTTCTCTCTTTTTACACTAGTTTGGAGATCGTCTTCTCTCTTTCTTTTCTTTTTTTTTTTTTGGTTGGTCAGGTTCTTATGTCCAAGGTGCGAAGGAGAAAACTGGTGTGTGAAAAATGTTGTACTTTAAAAAAAGGTGACCTCATCAATTCATATTATGAATATCACCTAGGTAGGATTTGGTTTGGATATCGTGATTGGATAAGCTGATCATCATCATGTAATTTCTTTAAAAAAAAACACTGAAAATATTTTTTTATCAAAGTTGTAAGAATAAAAAATAAAAATAAATAAAAAAAGTTCAGAGTTTGCAAGATAAACAGACATTTTTTTATTTTTTATTTTTTATTGGCTCAGATGTGATATTGGGTGCACAAGTGATGGGAAAAGCTGACAAAGTATGATGGATGAATTCTCAGCAAGTTGAGATGGATTGTTTTTTAAGGTATATCCAGTAATTTGTTGAAAAGTCCAATTGCTTCAGTGTTTGTTGGGACATGTTCTGTATCCTACTTTGGTTGGATTGAATGCTCTCAGCTTCCTCATCAGCTGCTTCACAGGCCTCTTCAAGACTCTCTTTGTAGATCTCTTGAGGTGACCTGAGCTCCCAGCTGGACTCAACTTTCCTCACAGGTTTGAGAAGATTATCATTGCTCATATGGTTATTCTGGTTGACAATGCCAAGGCTTTCAAGCCTTTCCAGGTTGATTTGAAGCTCAGGGTTGATCACAGGGGGTGGATTTAAGGTGAGCCTGAGAATTGGAAAGTCTGATATAACCCAAAAGAGGTTAGCAAAGTGAATGACCAATTATTTTTAGAAAAAAAAATAAAAACTGATACAAACTACATTTGGGTGAGGGTCAATCAGACCAGTATGAAACCAGAAGTTGTGGATGGTAAGCTCATATACTGCTTGTCAGGCTTTGATTACCAAGATTTCATTGTGATCAACTGATCAAATACAAAGAACTTGTTTGGATCTATTTCCCCATCTTTAAATAAAATGGTGTAGTGCTTGATCAAGAGATTGGGTTTTTTTGAAATTGGATTTTTAAAGTTTTGAATAATTTCACTATCAAGAGGTTAAAGATCTGAGGTCATATTTGGTTGGAAAAAAAAAAGGCTTTGACATTTGTCAAAGGAGCATGAGGTGGAATTAAATGGCCAAAAAAAATTGTCCAGAAGCAAGAGGATGTGCCTGATCTGCTCAACAACACACATCAGATTTAGTTTATCAAGTCAATCTTGAAAGCTCATGTGATTTGTCCAAGATTTGGCATTAAAGAAATAAGAAAAACCTAGTCTGCTTCTCCTAACTTTCCCTTGAAACAACAAGGCCTTTGATATTTTCCAATGATCAATTAGGTTCAAGCTTTTGGGTTCCAAGTGCATTACATGTGAGTGCAAATGTAAGCCTATTCTTTGATGACTTGAGGCCATGGGCAACAGCATTAGTCAGTGGATGGTCTGGTGGATTCTATAGGACCATAATGTAGCCATTTTGAAAACAAAGATGAGTGATAAGAAGACCAAAAGAACACAGGGTGTGGGAAATAACTGATGCATGAAAAAGCCTGTCTCATCCATGTTGAAAACATCTTTTGGATGTTATGAGTTGCAAATTTCAGTTAGGTGTTTCTGTTCAGCTGCTACCATGTTCTCATCAACACTTTCAACCTTGCCATTTCATACAAAATTAAAAATTCCAAGTTTTGCCTTAAACTTGGCCATTCATCTGTTTGATCCTTAGATCCACTACAAGCTTGGAATCTTGAGGATGTGGGCAAAATCAGCCCATTTCTCCTGGAGTATATAAGTTTGAAGAAGGGGAATTTAGCCAAAATGGCTTGCCTGACCCAAACCTCTAAAAAGATGTTTGACCTCAGAAAACTTTGCATTTCAATTTTTTTTTTTTTGACCACCTAGTGCATCAGGTGCTTATTGTTGGATCTTGGCTTCATTTTTAAGCCACTTGGAAAGTAAAGGCTGCCTTGATGTTTGATTTAGGGAAAATTGGTTGAAACCAGCAAGCTGTTGTGCTCTGATTTAGATGGAGGATGTGTGTGGTGCCAGTCCAAGATTTTCAATTTCTGATTGACAGTGGCCTGCACCTTAGTCTTGGGTAGTAGGTAAGGTGCTGTTGTGTATTGTTTCTTTTGGTCTTCCTTCAAAGGTTGACCAAGCTTCTTTTCCAAAGAAGAAACTCTTTGAGCTCCACCCCACATTGCCTCCAAGGCCTCTGAGCTTTTGACCAACATGAGTAATATCTCTTTCTCCCCCTCACCAATCCCTTTGAGGTTATTCTTTTCTACCCTTATATATTTATTTACTAGATGCTCTTTGCTTCCATAGTAGCTATTTTCTAGAAACCACGTCAAATCCACATGATCTAGATGTTCTCCATTGTCTATTTTGGCTTGTAACTGTTCTACTTGAGCCTTGGACTCATTTTTTTCATTTGATCTAATCCCATTTCCAAATTGTCAAGTTTGTACTCATCGTGACTTTATAAAAAAATCATTGAATGTGTTCACAGGATCTACAGATGTACACATAAAAATTGTGTATCCTTATTGGAGAATGTATGTTCTTGAAACCATATGTGACATGCCTGATGATAATGTAGGATCTGTCTCAAAACCTTGAACTTGTTTTGATGCAGAGTTAGAGTGATATCAGGATGTGAGTGCGTTGTTAGAGTGAAAGGAGGATAGGCCGATGTTGATCATTCAGAGAGAGTGATTTTTTACTTTTTTTGCGCTGTACAGTGGGATCTGCATGGCTTAAAGGGGTTTTTTTTAAGTTTACTGCCTTCCCAAATTGGAAAAAAACCATAATCCATGGATAAAGGGGGGGCATGGAGTTAAAAGGCTATGGAATTACAGAGTTATGACTGTATGTACAAGAACTTGCCAAAGTCACACTGTACCCTGAGCTTGCCGAGGTCGCAGTCCTGCAGGATTGGATGTGATAAGTGACATATTCCAAAAACTTCAAACAAGTGCTCCAGACAAACACGCATGGAAGAGACAAGAACGATTTTGGGTGGCAAGTTGACATGTGAAGAGTTGTGACCGTTCTTGTTGTACTGGCACATTACGGTGTTCTCTCAGAGAAAGTGTGCAGGTGTGGGTGTGGCAGAATACTTTGAGCATACTGCAAGATGGATGAGGATGAAGGTGCATACTACTGCGCTGCCAACGAACTCCATTGAGCTCTGCCCGATCTCAGGAAACCCATGAAGCTTGTCTAGAAACACTGTCACCATCAACTTCCTCATCTTCTTTCATCAGACTTGACCACAGAGTGGGTGTGTCATCCCCTTCTGGCCTTCTCAAGGGCAATGCGACCCCACTGGCCACGCAGGCTGCCCATCAGAAATGCTCAAGAGGTTATTCGATTATCTAGCATCTCCACACCACCGATTATAGATTGCCGATAGGACATCCATCACACACACTTGATTAGCTATCGGTTCTATTCCTCTACGTCCACTTTATGTCCATCTGAGTCACATGTGATAGCTGGCCGCTATACTTACTAGCTTGCATGGTCGCTGCTCTTTTACCCACTTCACCATCGCGCCCCTCTCTCAAGGCACCCCTCCTTCTTTCTCGGCTTCATTTCCCGGATTGGCCGCACTCTCAAGAAACTTTTAGTTTAAGTGGTGATGGGAGGGTGTGGACCTATGTCTTTGTGAGCACCCTTCGCTCAGTTCGAGATGAATCACATTCGTTCACGCTGGGCATTCACCATGAAAATTTGCGAAGAAGACAGTTTTCAAAGAATCTCTTCTGTTGCGCCAGTAACACGCATCCAAATCTCAACTCATCATGATGCACCTTCAACTTTATCGACAAAATCCCCGTTTCAGAACCCCAACAAATTACCTGTTGCTCCTCGACCAGTTTGGATACCGGTATCAAAACGAGAGATGGGTTGTAGTTGTCAATTGATCGGTGCTGGTCCCTTACTTGGGCAAGGTTGCTGCTCATGCGTGCTTCCAGCTCTTCATCGCCCCCCTGATCTACCCCATTACCGATTACATTTCCTTCAGATTTTCGGTATCCTCTTTACCATCATTGTTGTTTATCTGGCAGTTCACTTCTCTGATCTACATTCCTTCAAAAAGAATCTATCCTCATCCTCCCATGGATTTTTTCCACCGGTTGCTTGCCCGACCCTGATTCCTACTAGCGGTCTTGGTCTCATCGCACCCGCAAAAGAGAGTCTTGAACCTCTACTCTATCGGAAGAATTGGACGAGCTCGAATGACGGCATTTCACCGCTAGATTACGATGTGATCGAGCCACTCTCTCCTGGCGTAGGTAAAGGCAAAGGTTGGACGGTAGTTTTCATTCATGGACTCGGTGCTCTCAATGCTTCACATGGATGGCAGTGGCGAGATTTCTTACTTTCAAAGCATTCAATTTCAAACACTCAGTCTCAGATTGGGAACCTCGATGGTCTTCGATTCATATTCCCCAAGGCCCCCATTCGGCCTATCACGGTCTTTGATAGTTTGGCGAATCACGGATCACGTCCAGGATGGTTTGACGTCAAAGATTGGCGAGATTTAAATTTTTTAGAGGACGAGGAAGGATTACGTGAAAGTTGTATTGGAATCTCGATGATTATTTCAGAACAAATTCGATTAGGACTTATGAAAATGGAGTGGACCATCATTGCTGGATTTAGTCAAGGTAATCATTACACATTTCCAATTAAAAAAGATTTTTTTTTTTTTTACTGATTTAAGGATATATGTGAAGTAGGAAGGGTAAACTTGTATGAGGGAATTGGACTGACACATTTTGTAATCAATTTATTCACCCTTTGATGATCATCGACGTTGTTTATTTTATCAGGCGCTGTGATGGCACTTATCCTCACTTTGGTACTCGCTCGCGGTCCTTCTGCTACCCTAATGCTGGTACGCCTCTAATACTTAATTCATTACTTTCCCTTACCGACTCGTGCGTTTGAGACGTTGGAGGACCCTATATTGACTCTGACATTAACATGTGGTTTTTTTCATAAATGACGACCACCACTCAGTCTGCTTATCTACCTTTACCATTTAGATTACCTATGCTTAGTGCAGTAGATGAAGAAGCCTACACTGAAACTTCCCTTTACTGGTTACACGGCGTACAGGATGAAGTGTTGACGTACAATTCAGCGAAAGGAGGATTTAAACTTTTAGAGATGTTATTTGGACAAAAATTTAAGAGGATGAAATTTAAGAGTTTCCCTAACTTGACTCATAGTTTTAATATTGAGGAAGTCTTAGTAGTAACAAATTGGATTGAATCGATTGTCGATAGAAAGAGTGAAGGTGAATTTGATCAAGAATTTGATCAAGTTTTAGTACCAGAAAATGAGTTAGATGATCTGAGGGGAGATAAAGATTGAGCCTTGAAATTTCATAATTCTTTTTTCTTTTTTTAAAGTATTATAATAGTATTGAATAGAAAGATGTTGTTTTCAATATATTAGTGCTTCTTGGCGAGAAAAAAAAAATCAGATGTATATATTGTAATGATATAAGTCTTTTTTTTACAAGTCAAAAAAAAAAAACTAGAATCTATTGAGTCTATGTACAAATTTTTTTTATTAAACTATATTTCCACACTCCCCATTGGGATTGATAAATCAACATTAATGAAAATTTGCCTTTTTTTTCTTTTCTCTTGATAGTAC
>AWVX01022012.1:0-13759 GCA_000500245.1 Cronartium ribicola 11-2
GGTAGAGAAATCAAAAAATCCTCTATTAGATTTCAAAACCTACCACACCAAAAAACCAACATAACACTTAAGTCCCTCGTACCTCGGTGAGGACTAGTCCTCAAAAAATGCTGATGTACATTAGGGACTTAGCTAAGTTAGCCCTACATACCCTCCCTCTCATTTTTCGTATAGTTATTTTTCCTCATCTGCGGAAAGAGAACTCGTATGTACCCCACCTTTCTCTCTAAACCTTCTCCATCCTCTTATATGAAAGGATCACAAAACCCCATCTATGTATCTGACCATGCTCTGAATTAGTTTACACTCATCCCCAGATCACGAGCACATCCAGCTCACCCTATCCTGAACTTACTTCTCGTGCTGTGCCTTTTTAGGTACTTTGTATTTCTCACTCATTTGTTTTCGTATCATGACTCAGCCTCTCCTGTTTCTATTGCCTGTCCTCCAGGCCAAGAGAAGCGTACCCAGAGGACTTTCACCTCCTTACCATTCCACACATACCAAGTGTTCCCATTCCTTCTCAAAATCTGTTGTTGAGCTTATCTTCACATCCACAATCATTCATTAAGGAAAATCATTGACAAGGTTCAGAGATGTATTGTGAAAGAGGGAAATAGACAACGCATAAAAAATTCATAAAGTTTGTGGCTTGACTAGAAGCTTCATCATCCAACTGAAAGTGCTCCTCCATAGTTGACCAAAGCAAATCAAGATTTTTAAGATTCAAAGAAGTAAGAAATCTAACTTTGTTGGCTTTGTCAAGTTGTTGAATGATGACACCAGTGGATCTGTCTCTTTTAGCAATAAACATTTCCTTCTTTTCTTCAATTATGGTTTCAGACGGTTCAACATCAGCTATCAAAGTTGAAAGTCTGTGTTCAAGCAACCATTTGTAAAGATCAAGTTTCCAAACAGTTCTTCTTGCTAAGTTATTCAATACCGGGATTTTTACATCCGGATTCAGAAAACATATGGAAAGGTAATTTAAGATCTATATCACAGACTGTTGGGGCCTGGGCTCATAAGCAATGAACGGAAGACTGAAGAGAGATACGTTTCGTAAGTGATCTAATGGGGATGACAACCAATATGAAGATGACCGCAAAGGAAGAGCAAACATGCTCAAAGTGGGGGCAGGGAGCGGTGAGGAAAGAGAGAAAACAACAACAACACTCTCTGAATATATATATAAGAACAATACCGTGTAATACAATACCCACTACCTCACACATGACGACATACCCTCGCATCATGCTAATCCACAAGCACCTTATCCGATCACTTGATCACTTCTACCCAACTGGAGAAGGATTATCTAATCTCAATTACCGCCTCCCCTGTAACATCAAAAGATGCCATGTGTGAAGTCATGGGATGAAGTTTGTGCATGCTTTTGCCTTCAAAAACATCATGAGATTATGTACTCAAAGTTGAGCTACATGCAATAGGGAGTATCTTGAGTGCAAGTAGTTGTTGTTACATGAACACTTTATATATATATATTCTACACCTCAAATTAAATTCATACTTGAAAAGCTGCTGCTTCTTTTTCTGATGAATTAAAAAAGGTGCCGTTGTCTTCTGTTTTGTGCTTTACAACAAGCTTGGGAGCTTTGAACCAGTGCCTTGCACTCAGAACCCACCAGAGATTAATAAAAGTCATCCATCCTCCATAGACTAGACACGTCCAATTCATCTTTTCGGCACTGCAAAATCAAGGAAATTTTCACAGCGATATACTATTTATTGGTTTTTTTTTTTTGGATGATCGAAAAGTTTTGATAAATTCTTACTTTAAATTACTGCCTGTTCATGCAGGGAGACACATTATAAGGACCATTAAGATCATGAACCCAGCACCAATAACGCCTACTGGCCTTCCAAATACGCCCAAGTGCCATGGTCCTCTTTCGAAAGTTGATTTTGGAATGAAGACCCGCATAGATATCAGGTACCGCGAAAGCGACCATTCCAGTAATAGCTCCAATTGAGAAAACTGCATTAATGGCCACCTGACCAACGAAGACAAGAAAAAGTAGAGCGATTCCAATGAAGGTATTGAACCAGACGGCATTTACTGGAGTCTTGGTTTTCCGGCTGAAAACTTTGATATATCTTGAAAATGGTCCGAAGCAGTCGTCACGTGCATATGCATAAGCAACTCTAGACCCTGCAATCATTCCAGCTTGACCCATGCAAAAGCTAAAACTGATCGTGAGGTCCAGGATGGCGAGCGCGATGCGCTGTGGTAATACTTGCAGGAGGTAGAGTGCTCATGGTTGACCGAGGCTGGAGTTCAGCACGCTGTTGATATCGTAGATTGTTTAAGCTACCATGAGCTGAAGGAGCCATCCAATAAGTCCCCCAAAGCTCGATGTCATCTATTGAGATTGTGGACAGTCAGCGATGTTAGGTGGTTCAATGATTTGCCGCTATAGAACACGAAAAGAGACTCACCACTATTGCTCTCGGAGCTGCCACATTTGCATTCGAACATTCTTCGCTCAGGTGAAATGCAGCATCATATCCGGCCCTGATCCAGATAGCTCCAATAAAGGGCATGAGTATGGAGATCCCGTCCGGATAATCGGTACCGTTATGAATACTACTCCAGACCTCGCTAGTTGAAGCCAATCTATCCATCACTTGTCCTGTTGAAGGGTTTATTTTACCGGTACGAGTGGATTCGAGAGGGCTGAGTATGATGGCAACCAATAACGAGGTAAAATTTACGATTGTTCCATAGCTGTTCAAATTTGCGATGGTTTTGGTCGAAAGCGAAGATATAGAAGCCTGGACGAGCATTAAGGCAATGCTGAGGAGAAAGGTATGAAGATTTGTAGGCGTAGAAGTTTCGTTTGAGCTCGAAACGCCGGCAAGAATCATGGATGCAAGGGCATAATCTACCGAAGGCGCTCCCGAGATTTGTGCGATCCAATTGGAAAAGCCCGTGACCCACGCCGCAAAAGGTCCATAGCCATTAGGCGCGAGCACTGCTGCAGCATAATAAAGCCCACCACTGGTAGGCATCGAGGAACAAAGCTCGGCCAAGACTACAGGCGATGCATTGAATGGGACTCATCCCCACGCCATTCCTAAATGGAGGCAAACGCACAAAAAAGAAATCAGGAAAGCTTGCTAATCCAACCAGTCTTCCAGAATCAAATCACCTCCAGTTCCAACCGTATGCCAATCCATAGATGATGACTGACGCAAAACTAGGTAACAAGCCCATCACGCTGAAGCTCACCTACAATGTGTAGCTCTATGAATCTGCGTATTATTTGACGTAAGAGATTGTGAGTCTTTCATGGGAAAGGTATGAAGGAATTCACCCCAAAAGTCGTCCAGAGCCCAAATTCCCGCTTAAACTCTTGCTTGTACTCGAGTGCAGCCAATGCTTTTTCGTCGTCATTTGACTCATTTAGCAAACCATTACACATATACAGATAGCCGTCATCCACTACCGAAACAGTTTCCACTTTTACCTCTGCATCTACGCTTCGTGAAATTGGTATAGACATCCGCTGCTTGGTAGTGATGAGCTGGTAGGGTACGGTCGACTGCCCAAGAGAAATTCACGCCAGGTGATTTTGGTTTTGCTGTGTTCGCTTTTGCTTGACGTTTGCCGCACTAAACCAAAACAGTTGATGATGAGTCTAGGAAAAAGCGGTGGTAACAGAGTCAACAAGTCCTTATCGAGTCACAGTTAAAAAAGAACAGGTGGCAAGTGCTCTTATTATTTAGTCTTATTAGAGCGGGTTGTGTTGGTATATGGACTTGATAATATAAGATTAATAAGGTGATGTGATACGGTCTTCAATTTCCTCCATCAACATATTTTTCTCCATACCCCACGTCCCGCGTCATTTACTTTTGCATTCGGTGTGGTGGTGACAACCGCTGGTCTGGTCAGCCTGGTCGCCAACGAAGTGGAAACGATCGGGTGCCGATAATTAACCTGACAAACCTCGGTCGGTCGACCTTAGCTGTCGTCTACCTGCATGTTTTCCCACAATTCTTAATGGTTTGGATTCTCCCTGCGAAAGTATCCGCGTCATTAACTCCATTGAAAGAGGCGTAAATATTACCAACGAAAGGTTGGGTGTTTTTTTATTCGTGTAGTAACTACACCCTTTGACCACTTGATCGAAAGGTAACGGCTGATCCAGTCAGTTCAATTTAAATTTAGCAAGTACTGGGGGTTCATAGCTTTCAATGACATTGGAGAAATATTTTTTGTGGTGGGAGACGTCCGTCCAAATGTCCTTGAACCAAGCAGAGTGTGGGGACCAAGTTGCATGCACCATAAGAATGCGCGCTAGCCCCCTGAACAAAGTCGAGCTTTGGGGACTGAGAACAGGTCTCCTAAAATAATCAGATGATGAAGCGTCGACATTCTGTCAACGGCGTATAGCTCTTGTCTCACGTGGATGGTAGTCAGGCTAGTAACCGACCCCGAAAATAATAAACCGCATCTTGCCCTTCACGCAAGGGCAGACTGAAAGGGGACAGTTTATGGCTTCAAAATAAAACACAAATGACATATGTGCTTCATGATCATGTAAACTAAAAGCTCAAGTATCCAATAGCCCGGCTAATCATGACCAAAAGGCACAGAGAACACCGAAGGGCTCATTTTCGAAGTAAAACATAAATAACCCTCCTCGAAAGTAGCTTCAAGTCATTCCCATGTTAAACGGCCTCGGCAAATTCAACGAAATCGAAGCCGTACTAGATCTTCCCACACCTACACTACTACTCCCAGTGATAGCGCTAAGACCTTGTCTCACGCTCACTCGACTTTTCCTCATCTGTTCTCGAGCATGTCTTCCTAAGAAGTCTTCATCCTGTTTGGCTTTAGCAGTTGTCCTCCGACGTTTCCCTAATAAGAGAAAAGTTCTTTTTTTCTCAGTAATTCAAAAAAAGAGTAGAGAAAAAGGGGGAAGAAAACTGACAGAGCGGAAGATCGACGGTTGACCACCAATCCCCTCGACCTGGTGCATCAGCTGGTCGCGGGATCTTCACAAAACATGAGTGGGACGTTAAAACGTTCCTCAAGGTCGCTTTCCATGATTCAGGGGCCGTGACAAAGTATCTAGATGACAAAAAAAGCATAAGAGCAAAAAAAAACATACAATCGCTGAGTTCAAGAAAAAAAAAAAAGATACAGTCAAGACACTCACGGATATTTCTTTTCCACAACTTTGAAAATCTCTGCTGCAGTCATCTTCCCACCTGGATGAGACAAGATGGCCTCCTTGGCCAATTCCGGAAACGTGTTCCGAGGTCGTTCAAGTGTAACCACCTGAATTGATTCTAACAGACTGGGCGCCAATGCGGTCTCATCAATCCGATCATCGACCGGCGTATGCGCACTTGGCAGCGGTAGATTTAGCCGTCGGCCCGGATTGCGTGCACCCGAGGCTCGCGTGCGCCGGTCAATAGTAACCAAAGGTCCGGTCGGCTTCGGGCGCGCCGCGGCTGTGGTCCGAACCGTTGGCCGCGGCTGGGAGCTAGTTGGCCTTCTAGTGAGGGGAGGCCGATGACGCGTATGACTGACACGGACAGGCGGTGGCGAAGGTGGTGAGAACCGAACGGGTGAGGCGGGTGGGGCGGGCGGTAGTGGGAGTGGGTGGACAGGAATGTCACCTGAGGGTGTGAGCTGGACAACTCCGATTAGGCTTGACGTAATTCTCTCGGATAAAGCCTTCAGTCGGGCCCTTTCTCGGTCCTCTAGCTCCTTCACTAACTCTTCTTGTGCTCTTGCCTCCGCAGCCGCCGTAGCCTGGGCAATGGCGTCATCAAGGTGCTGGACAGCTAGGTCCACTCCAGGCTCATCATTGAAGTCTGGGATCGCAAAAGGCGAGCCCATGTTCATGTTCGCCTCCTCAATATGTGTAGCTTCATCGATTAGGTTTTGCAAAAGGTTATCCAGGCCAGCTTCGTCGGCGGACCGCTTCTTGGGTTCGGGGGTGGCGTCTGATTCACTCTCAGCGGCCATCTCAAGATTCAAATCTACTGGGATTATACAGCTCTCCTCGAGTTCGTGTGGCACGCTGGCATCGGGTTCCGCTTTAAGTATCTCAGCATTGGCCGCCGCAAGCATGTTGTCGAGGTTAAGGGCGATTCCCTCGCCATCAGATTCGGCAAGCGACTCGTCATCCTCGTTCAACTCAATCTCAACCTCGGCTTGAACTTCTTTCATGAGGTTATCAAAGTCAAACAGTGGACAAGCAGGTTCGGAAGGCGGGAGATCGTCTTGTGGTTCAGCTCTGTCTTCCGTTATCGGTGCCTCTTTGTCTTTTGTCTTTGGTGCAACTTGATCTTCCGCCAACAGCGCAACTTGGTTTTCCGCCATCGGTACCTCTTCGTCCTCCTCCTCCAATTGTAGAGGTAAACTTGCTGTCACGTCTGCTAGAGCTGCTGCGACTTGCTCCTCTAGACTCATCGAAACAGGCAGTGACGATTGGGGCAACATCGGTAGAGCAAAAGGTGAGGAAGGCCGAGAGGGCGATGATGGGCACTCGTCATCAAGCTGCAGGGGCAGACTTGCAGTTACATCCGCTAAAGCTGCCGCAACTTGCTCTTCCAGGCTTAGTAAAACAGGCGATGGCGATCTAGGAAGGAGCACTGGTAGAGCGACAGGTGACGGAGGTCGCAAGACAGGAGATGAAGGACAAAAAGCTGGAGACAGAGGCCGATGATCTGGTTCCATTGATGGGACTGGAATGGTCCGAGGGGGGCTGATGTGGTTTAGACGGCGTACAACAGCGGTAGACCGTGGAGCAGGTCGTCGGCGGGCGGGCGGCGCGGGTCGAAGAGAGCTATTGGAAGTCGATCCTGAGGGCCTCTGTTGAGCCTGCCGGGGAGCCGAACGAGCTGGCGGTCGATTCTGACGCGGACGCGCCAGGGGCTGAGTAGGTACTTTGAATCTAGCGTTGGAGTTTGGTCGGGCAGACTGCTTTGTCGACAAGGGGCGATTCGTTCCCACAATCGCACTGAGAGATGATCCGAGTAGGGAGCCGGGCATGGGTTGAGGTGCTGAGTCTGTCTCGCTGGATTCTGCCGAATCAGACTCGTCTGATTCCCCATCTTCATCATCTGAGTCGGATTCAGCCACTCGCGCGATCGGAACCGGAGCAGGCCGAACTTCAGGGAAACCGTACTTTGCATTACGGATCGCAGCAATTGCAGGCGACCAACGAGCTTGAGTAGACAAATCAAGATTCGATGGGATTACTGGCCTACGCGCAATCCTCGGCACTGTGACTCGATCCTGGTTCTTACCCCTAGAGATAACAGAGCATAGTAGAGTGGATTTCAGTGCCAGGAATCAAAAGGTAGATCTTTCAGAGCCGTTTGGGGACTCAACTTGGACAATCGACCTTTCACAGGATCAATAGCCGTGTCGATGATGTAATAGCTCGTGTTCCCTTCGCCCTCTACAAACACTCTCACAAAGCATTCCTTTACGCTGAGGTTATGTCCGACAGCAGATTTCCAAATTCGAGTCTCATGAGTATCTGTGAGCCTGAAGTACTCCCATCGGTTGGCCAGAGCCTCGCAGATCTCCTCGCGCGTCATCATCCCGTAACGACTGCCCATGATGGCGGCTCGGATGATGGTCCACCATGGATAGTTAGGTTGTTGGCCCGGAGGCGGATTGGCTAGTTGCTCGAGGGAGGTGGTGAGCGAAGTTGCAGGCCGGTGAGATAAATTAGGTAGAGGCTGAAGGCGATTTTCGGGGGGTAGAGTTTGTTGCGAAGTGGATGCGTCTGTTCTCAGAATGGGCTGGGGTGAATGAGGGGTTGAGAGTGTGGGCGGAGGTGAAGGTGCGACAGAGCCCAATAAGGGGTCAATGGTAATCTCACTCGACGTAGCAGTAGTTGGTGCCATCGGGCTCGAAGTGATGATGGGAGTAGTAAAGGAAGATCCATGTGATTCTGAATTAAACAATCGATCTAGCATCTGATCAACTTCATCTACTGTATCATCGGAAGCAGGCTTGGGATTTGAGCTTTCTAGTAGGGCAGACGCTATGAGCTGATCGAGTGAAAAGGGTTCGATAAAGCTGGCTAGCGAGCTGATGGGTTGGTTTTGTTCTTCGTCAAGCGGGTTGATGTCAGCGACCGTTGTTGAGGGAAAAAGTAGATCCTGTGCCCCCGATGCGGCAGTAGATTCTTCGCAGTCGAGGCTAGCAGGTTGGTTTAGAGAGGATATTGCGGCGTCAAGTGCAGAGAAGTCGATAGGTCCACCGTCAAGCTGCTGAAGAGTACTGTGGAGTTGAGAAGCCCAAGAGTCTGCAAGTTGGAGGTCAAGTGAGGACCCAAAATCGAAACCGCTCGCTTCACCTCGAGTTTCGGCCCGCTTTTCGTTCTCTTCACCAGCGTCAGAGTCATCCGAGAGTGAATTCCAAACTTGGGCCGATAGCGCGGCAATGTCCTGACCAACAAACCAAGTCGGCAACAGTGAGAATCGTTAGTTACCGGTAATCTTTGCAAACCAAACATGGTAATCTTTAGCTCTGTAGGACAACGAGTGAGACGCTTACAAATGGTATCGACATCGACCCTTTTGGCTAGATTGCCAAGTTTTGATGGTGGGTGTCAGTGATAAATAGGATAGACTGCGAATTAATTAATTTGTTTGAAGGCGCTTCCTGAAAAACTTGGCCCAACACTTGACGCTGTGGATTTGGGTCGGGCCTCAGCCGGTCTCGGGATCGGTCCCGACTCGCTGTCACAAACCAACCCGGTTCGTGAAAGCCCGAGTCAAGAGCTCTCGAAGAGCTGATGACATACTACTTATTTTTCTACAGCTGCAGCCTTGACTTCTGGCGTCGGACGGCTACATATGACACCAACCCAACCACCAAGTCGACCTTCAAACGGTAAAAGCCGCCGTAACCCTAAGTCTTTTACTGTACATGCAGCCAGCCATAGACTAGGGCTTGGCTTGGTTTAAATTGGGTTTTGACCAAATCCTTATGTTTACATCATCACCCTCATCTTCTCGCCTCTTAACTCCATCCTCAACAAGCTACCCACCGGTCCCTCTCCCCCTCCCTCTCCCGTCCGACCGTCCCATCAAATAACCAAAGAATGGACAGCACCCTCGACACCCTCACTTGTGTTACTCCCAGCAAAGGCCTCATCATCTATCTCATTGGCCCTTTTTTGCAATGCAGTTTATTCTACCCGCCTCTCAACCCCCAGCGACTTACCCGATTTCTCAGATTGTTCATGCTGCCTATCAACCTTTACGCATGTTATTCGATCGCTTTTCGATATTGTTGGAGGCCGCTGGACCAAGCCAGTGGCTCGAATTTGCTCCTGAGCACTTTGGCTGTCCACAGTGCCTTCAGATCAATCGAATGGGCCTCCAGCCACGAGCCTTACTTCACTCGCCCATCAGCTTGGCCCGATCCACTTGCTACAGATCTTAAAAAGGATGAGGACGAAAGTCGGACTCAGGCTACTGAAACCCCACGTTTTCGGTTTTTGGATTGGTTCACATGGAGTATTCTAGCCTTCAGCTCGTGGGTCCCTCAAAACTCGCTCACCCTCTCTGTCATCGTCATCCTCTTCTACCCCCCTTGATCATTCCATCAGACTCGTCTTATAACGAATGGCGTTGTTGAATCGCACATCATTCACGACGTATATTGGCGAGCTCGTATTTTCACATGTCCAGATTTGGTGTGTTAGGCAGACTTGCAAACATGCTTGCCTGGTTACATCCAAATCTGCTGTATGGATTTATTGTCACTTCGAAATTCAAAATTGAGAAATGCGCGGGTGACCAAATCGGAACTTCACATTCTCAGAGTCAATTGGGAACATTTAGAATAAGCAAGCTAAAGATGTCGTCTGTGTCAAAATAGCAAGCTGATCATCATCATCATCTGCAAATTTTCTAGGATGCGTGGCTCCCACTTCACTTGGGGCCTTCGCCAATCCCAACCTTGGGATCAAATTCCATTCTTGACCGTCCCCGATCTTCTACGCCGCCTGGTAGTTGTCCATATGACTTTTCTTCCGGCGCTGGCCTATAGCATCCTGGACCGTGACCTGGGTGTGGGATGGTGGACGCCCACTTATAGCCTGCCCGCCACCATACTCTCAAATCTTGCCTTTGGAGTGACCATTTCAGGTTCCATGGAGACTTACTACCTCATCCTCACCCTTTTCGCCCGTGTCCTCCACGCACTCCCACTCAATTCCCCCGTTTGGACTTCGTACTGGGCCCCTCAGGCATTCTCACCTACGCTCTTTCATCAGCCTCATCTGGCGCGATCGATGGCTGAGTTTTGGGGTCGAGGTTGGCACGCGTTGTTTCGGCGGACGTTTTTGGTGGGTGGGACGCTGCTTGTGAAGCCCTTCGCAACAATTGGAATTCTTCGTGGACGTTGGAAACGGATGGCAATCCTGTCGGCCACCTTTTTCTGTTCAGGCCTTTACCACGACCTCGGTGAGTACTTGCGCGCATGTTTGAGCAAGACTCGTCACTAGTCATGAAAGGATGTCACATTAACAGAGGCTAAAGACTTTGAAGAGCGCCAAGAGCAACCGAAAAGTCCGCTAATGTCCTGTCATTGACCTATTCACAGCCGTGTGGGGGATTGCATACTCGCCATCGCACCCGAATCAATTCAAGCTCAGCATCAGTCACTTCCCCCACACACCCATGTCCTATTTTATTGTCCAGCCATTTGCCATTCTGATTGAGCCTCTCTTCCTGCCTTACCTTCGGCCGATGCTCCAAACCGCCTGGGTCTGGGCTTTCACCCTCGTCTCCGTCACTGGATTCCGACAGGCTTTCTTTGGGCAGGGTCGGATGCTCACTGGTCCAAAGCCTGTAGACCAATGGGGCTTGCTCGAGACCCTCGTCCCAGGCTATGTCTTGAGCCAGCTTTAATCACCTCTGCCCACCCTTACTTTCCACCGCGATGATAGATGGCGAGCAGTGTTCTGTACCATAATTTTTGATCGGCTGTCATTGCGTTTCTGTATCTCTCGCTTCGATTTTCTAGACCAAAGCCTTTTTGCCCAACTTGTGACGGGATCCAAACGTGACTTGTATGGAAATCTCGTCCACCTTTAGACTTCTTTAACTTTTTCTTAATCTTAAACTGTTTGGCTTCCAAAATGATCATTAATAATAGAAAATGAACACCTAAGTTTGCGATACTGAATGTAACCTTAAAGCTAGCGAGACTTGATTTGGTTTCTCTTCATTGATAAATCCAAACCATGTTATGTGGTGGGTTTCTTTTATCAGTCCATGATCACAACATTTGACAGCAAAGTTTGCTTGCTTTTTTTACATTAAAAGAGAGTCACTTTGGGTTGAGTGGGTCAGAAAGATCATTTACACAGTCTCAATACGATGAAGAGGCTTTATGAACAGTTTCCACAAACTCTGAGGGATTATGTTTCTCATTTTGTTTTCTGATGGGTTGGTCAGCCATTCGCAGAGGATTGGTTACATAGCAGATATTTATCTATGGCAGTCAGTACTCATATCCAGCTTCTAATCATACACATTGTTCAACTTTTCAAACCATCAATTATATATCTCTAATGGGGTAAAAAAGCCCTTTTCTTTTTTTTTTTTTTCAGACAAAATCAACATAGCTTTCATCACCAGGTTTTTTTTTTCTTGGAGTTGTGTTAAATATACAAAAAAAAAAAAAAGTGTGCAATAACATTAGCTCATGTATGTAATTTATGGGATTACAGAAAACCCAGATCTCGTGTTTTTTTTTTATGGTGTACTAGTCTCTGCTTCAAATACTTAATTCCGGTATTGTAATATGCAATAAAGCAAGAAACACTTTTTTTTTTTTTCAAAAAAAAAAAGGAGACTTGGTTAAGTGGAGGAGTTCTTGGATAAAAAAACCCATGGAAAAAAAAACCTGTCTGGGTATTATCATCCGGGTCAAATTTTAGCAGTAAGACTTGGCTCGGGCAAAAACTTTTCGGGAAATTATTTGTCAAGGGTTTTCGTCCAATCACTCTTTGAGGCTTGGATACTTCAATCCAAGGCTTGGAAGTGCAGGTCAATTTTAAGAGTATTAATTTTCAGCCTTTTTTACTACACACCCTCTATAATAGGTCTCAGCCTCACCATAGCTGCTTGTTATTTTATTTTGCTGTGGGAAATCATTTTCAGGGCCAAACTTGAGAAAAGTGTCTGTTTTGGAACAGATGCTCATTCCACCAAGTTAGGATTCACTTGAGTAGTGGTGAAAGAAAAATTTTGGGGGTACGCAGGGAAGACGAATACAATTTCTCCTCATAATAATCAAAGCACTGTCAACGTTGTTAGGTTGGATTCTGGGATACGAGCCCGAGATATTGGCAGTGAAGCTTCTTGATTGATGAAGCCCTGAAATATTGAAATGCAGCGACCTTGCACAAAGAATGCACTTGTAAATATCAGTCCCTTTCTGAATAAAGGGAGGGCACGTGGGCCTGTAAGCCAGAAAGCAGAATTTGTCAAATTAGCAATGATCTGCATGTCTGAAAAAACTGGCAAACGGCCTCCCATCATCCAGAGCAGTCATGATACACCTGTGTAATAGTTGTTTGTCCAGCAGATGCTTTTGAAGAGGAACCAATCCCTAAGCAATTGCGCAATAGGGATTCACATCTTGAGGAGTAAAATTTGTCATTTTTCAAAGAACCCACTCTCTCAAAATCTGGATTGACTAGCCAAAATGATGATTTGAGGTTTTTGAGACCCCAGGTCTTTCTTACATATTACAGGAAGCAAGACTCCAATGAGTGTATTAAAAAAGCGGCTTGACATTTGAATGTTGACGCAAACAACACATGAGAGAGGGAACAAAGTGATGATGACAGACATGATCAATAGATTTATGCTTACTTTTAACACGAGCCGCATACTCGCGGTATAGGGACAGCTGTGTTTTGGGAATCTGATAACTGGAAGTTAAATCAAGCAAGGATCACAATCAGCAACCGGTGTCTTACATACAGCTAAGACGCAAATAGAGAGAGAGAGAGAGGGAGGGAGGCAGAGAAACCGTGTGCACAACTTACGCAAAACGTGTATGGTAACTTCGGATAAATATCACACGAGTAGCAATTGGGGTGGTTGGGTTTACTTTGGACAAATTGCGCTGATGAATAGATAACATAAGATCAGCTCAAACAGAAGAAAAAGGCAACCATCCAAAACTCGCTCACAGCTTTCGTCGATGCCCTTTGCTGTGTTGGAGCACATTCCAGGTTGTCCTACACCGCAAATGAAATGATGTCCGCTTCCTGGCGGACAGGACAACCTGCTCAACGCGTCCAAGCAGAATAGGGCGACGGTAACTAAAATTGGTGACTTCATTGTTCAGGACCTTATGGCGAAAGAAGATAATAAGTCGGAGAGACAAAGGCAAAGGCTCTTGAGAAGGC
Source organism: Cronartium ribicola 11-2 (assembly GCA_000500245.1). Lineage (NCBI taxonomy): Eukaryota > Fungi > Basidiomycota > Pucciniomycetes > Pucciniales > Coleosporiaceae > Cronartium > Cronartium ribicola. The sequence continues at coordinate 13,440 of AWVX01022012.1, forward strand.
AATCATGAAGTCCTTGAAATCTTACGGCTCTTGGTTTTTTGAAATGTCGATGGTGCAATAGGTGAGCGAGCGGCGCCAGCTTATATATGTACAATGGCCTCACCCCCACTTCCCGGCACTCAGCCCCGTGGCTCAGCTCCACACATGTAAGTACTGTAGGTAAGCCAGAAAAAGTGGCTTGACCGAATGCAGGCTATACGGTATGGCCGTGCTGTATGTAGTACTGTAGTTTGCAAAAATATTGCATCCTGGACCAGGGATGCACGAGTGACTCGAGTCGCACTTAGCGACTCCGCATACATACCCGGAGTCGTAAACAC
>AWVX01022243.1:0-10515 GCA_000500245.1 Cronartium ribicola 11-2
CCAACTACAGCCAAAAAGAATTATGGGATTCTGGCAGAAAAAAACCCGGGTTCCACCCGGGTTTAGGCTTGTATCCCCTATTGAAACCACATGGATGATAAATGTACCGAATACCGGACCCAACGCGCGCTTTTTCGGGTGAAGGTGAAAAAGGAGAAGATTCAGCTGAACCTCTACAACGCGAACGCTATCTTAGATACTCCGGCCGTCTTTCCTTACTTGGCTGATTTTGTCTTGACAACGGGTAGATTCGAACACCTTAGCTCCTATTTACCAGAATAGGATTCTACTTAGACTTGGTTGAATAAAGTTTTCTCTTTTTTCATTTCTTTTTATTAAATGCTATTATTTGTTTCTCTTGCGCTGTCGATTTGCTCTCTCAATGACCTGACATTTTGTTCCCTCCGGATTGATCTTCTCAACTTCAGTCTCCTTGGTGAGACCTATCGGTTTTGATATCACAAACTTGTACTCACTGCTCAGTGAAAACCACTCCTCTCTTAGTTGCTATGGCGCGTTATGTACTGGTCTCTCACTTAAGGTGTATTATGTAATACAAAATTACGTTAAAAAAAAAGAAGAAAAAAAGATACATAAATGTACCGTCTTGACTCTTTTTTTTTTACGGGTTGTGCTGAATCGATATTGACTTTCTTACGGTATACGGTTATCACTCTGGATAGCACTTGGTATGTTCTTAAATAGATTTATTCGAGGGGTAGTTGCGGAGAGTCATCTGAATTCAAGCGGAGTGCTTCACACAAGATCAAAACTATGGCTCATGATCCTCGGATACTTTCGCGTCAGATGGGCGAACGAATGACTTTTGGCTGACTTGACCCTCGCTCATGAGATTGGCTGTTGACCGTCATGACGTTTTCGGTCACTTCAACCTATTACCATCACCATCCACCCATCACATCCTCTTCTTAATTCGTCACTACTACTGTATAGCTATCTGTTTTACTCTGGTTCAGTACACTCTCCTTTGCAGCCATGAACGAGACCACCAATTGCAAAGGAAATGGGTTGGCTCAAGATCCTAGCAATCCGATCAACGTCAATGATTTGAACAAGATCGCTGATAGCCTCGAGGCATTCCAAAACGGTACCCAACCTCCTCCGGTCGTAGCTAAACGCGGTCGCAAGCGTAAGGATCAAGCTCCTCAAGTCCAGAACGAGAAAGCTTTCGACTCGTTTGAGGCCGAAGCGCGCTCAGCGTTTCGAGAGCTTCTTACACTCGTCTCACTGGTCAAGAACCATGATGTGGGTATCAACTTGAACGTGTTCGAGTGGAAGCTTTCTTACTGGCTCTAACGATTTCCCTTTCAATCGGAAATCGGTTGCATATTTTGATATTTTCCTCATCGTTTGCTTCCGACTTGACGCTCCTAGTTGGATCGCGGAACGGGAGAAAATGAACTTATTGCTGGAGCGGGGCGATTCTGTGGCTTTTTTCGGAAGGGCATTTTCCCCCTCTAGTAAATTCTCCTCTACTTCTTTTCACAGACGTAACACAACGACACCAGATATAGTTTGCGGGCATGCCATGTTTACTCATCTAAGCTGGCATGTCTTCGTCACAGTGCAATGCCTTGTTTGCGAATACTGCAGCCGAGAGACCCAGAAGATCCAATCCGAAGTTCAGCTCTCGTAGGTTTGATGGCATACATCTATCAAGTCGAGCTAGAGGATTGCTGGGGTCGAAATCTTGGTACCGGTAATACAAAGTTTTTCCATGACAAGACCAACCTGGGAAATTTATGGGAAAGTCTCTTGACTGCATTTAGCGATGGAATCAGAGTCAGTCTTTGTTCTTTTTTTTTTTTTTTTTTTGAATTATAACTGAAATTCTTATCCCCTACGAATCCTATAGACCTATGTGATCGATACAGATCCTTGTTCAGCATTGGACACGTTCAAAGACAGCTTGGGTTCTGCACACATCCCATTTGTCGCATCTGTCATGCGAGTGCACGAGACCGCGATGGCCTCGAAGATTAGTCCACGCGTCCCGAGAGCGGTACGTATCTTACTTTACTCCACCTATCTCAATCCTTGTCGCTAAAAATGCTTGAACCATTTTTGTTCTTGAATATTTACTTACAGCTCTTAGAGTCCGTCGAAGCTCTTTGTGGGGGTAGCCAAAAAAATAAGGACCTGATCAGATCTCCATTAGTCATGGGATCGTAAGCTTATTGTTCTACAACCTCAATGAATCTGATTCAAACTTCGCCTCTGCTTACGGATGGTGACAATACGCATTTGTCTCATACATTTTGTAGGGCTCTACTTTCTGATGTAATATCGGAGCATTCAGGTAGGTTTTATCGATGATTCCATTTCGATACTCACCAGATCATTTTTGTTGACATATAAGCTTCCTTTCGTTCAAAAAAGACTTCATGTATGCCCATGTTGCCCTACAATTGGCCTTCACCATCGCTCCTTTGTTAAGACCGGCCCAAGTACCTGGAAAAAAGTCATTGACACAAGCCGAGACGCGGAAGGCGCGCACAAATTGGTTCAAACAAATTTTTCCTATATCCAAATTCGGTCACGAGGTCGCGGACGAGGTGGTGCCAAAGCTGGTGGAAATGGTCAGTAAGCAATTCTGGAGTGGGGTAGGAGCGATACATAACCGTATCGTCAGAAACCATGACAATAAGTAAGAAGTTCAAATTTCTTTACAACCTCCCGATTGTTTTTTTTTTCGAACCCTTTGTCCTTTTTCTTTTAACAGAGCGTATTTGGTCCCGATCATTCGTGGAACTCTGAATGGCCAAAAGCTGTGCTGGAATGAAGATTCAATTCCCGTGACTCACACCAATTTTCAGCTAAACAAATCTACTTTGACATGGTGTAGTATTGATATTCTGGTCAGTGATCCATTTCTTTTTTTCCCAACAATAAAACATGATAGAATTTCATTTCTTGTATTGATTTTTTCAAATAGGGGCGTCCTTCAGAGCAATGGGGAACAGAAATGAACGCGGAAGTAGAATACAAAGATATTACGAGGTGTGAGTTGCAAATGAGTACAACTCCGCAACCAACTGGTAAGTGATTTGTAACTTCCAAGCAATATTCTTGTCATCATCATCTTCAAATACTCCTCTGACTTTTTCTTCGAATCCTGGACCCAGGCGGGGAAAATTCTATGACTTTGATTCTGCATCTTGAAAAGCCGCCCACCGTCGAGGGACTTCAAGTTCCCTTAAAAACAAACACCCAAAATGTTCTGGTTTTTGAGATTAGCTCACGATACGATTGTATTCTTCCTAGATTACTCAAGACGAGACAAATAGTAAGTTTATGAAAAGTTTTTACAACGTGCACCTTGAAGTGGTTGAGGCGGTAAGCTTACAACAAATGCCAATTTTTATTTCAAAAAACAGCAATTCAGTCTTATACCTGTTGCTGCCTCTATTCCTATCAAGCCAAAAGCAAAGCTCCAGACGAAGCTAACTGGTAAGGCACCTGAGCTAGAAAATCGAGCACTTTCAAAGGTCTCAATTAACAAAGGCCGAATGTTGGCTATCGAGGTCGTTCAGCCGAGGAGTAAGGCAGGTGAAAACATTCGTCGTCCAGATAGCTTTCGTGAAAGAGCTTTGGAAGTTCAAAAAGGAGCTCAGAGTGATATTTCACGCGAAGAAGGCAAAGATTCGTCCAGAAACGTACCACAAACCCATCAAAAACCGATCTCTCGTAATAAAAATCGGTCGTCTCCGAATCCAATTTCCACAAAATTCAAACCCGTTCCTCAACCCAACGTTCTCGCCAAGGTGACTACAACGCTTTGTAGAGAGTCAAATGGATCAAAGCACAAGTCGCCCCAGCCTTGTGTCATTGTTAGAGATTCTTCATCCTCTCTTTCACCGCCGCTCCCGCCACGACCCGTAACCAAGAACTCCAGCACAAGTTCACCGCTAGAAGGAACTCTTCAGAAAAGCCCAGTTGAAACACGCGAGGAAAGTCTAACCGATGACCACCATTTAGATCGCCCAATTGATCTGGAAAATCCTGTCCGGCAGTCTAAAAGAGCTTATCCTGCAGTAAATACTTCGGTCGCACAACCCCAGGAAACCTCGTATCAGGCGAAGAACATCCAACAAAAAAAACTTCCGACGGTCGCAAATCCCGCATCAAAAAGTGTGAAGGACTATACGGATTCTCGAAATTTTTTTATTGAAAATCGCGTTTGTAATCCTCTTGCACCCGTTGACCCCAATAGCTTGGCGGTAAAGAAGCGTGGAAGACCAAAGAAGGTACTACCCACAGAAAAAGCTCCGGTCGCAAATCCCGCATCAAAAAGTGTGAAGGACTATACGGATTCTCGAAAAAATGTTATTGAAGATCGCGTTTGTAATCCTCTTGCACCTGTTGACCCCAATAGCTTGGCGGTAAAGAAGCGTGGAAGACCAAAGAAGGTACTACCCACAGAAAAAGCTCCGAACCCCGACAATCAGATATCTTCGGCTGATTTGAACAAAGAGAATGTGCCGATCGCTGATTTTGTCGAGTCTTCTCGGGCCAGAAGGTCTCTTCAGCGGAAGTCGATGTACGAGAGTGATAGTGAGGAAGAGGGGTCTGAGAACAGTCGAAATGAACGTAAGAAAGTTGATGACGAAATATATCGTGGATTCAAGCGCAACCCAGTCCCAGAAGAAAAAAGAGGGAATGTTGAGCGGCCTAAGATCAAGAAGGCACTTCCACAGCATCCCATTACGACAGCGGCTAAGACTTTGGTTTCTGATCGAAATCGAGCTCGTGGAACGGCTGAGTCGCAAAAAGAAGAAGTCGTAGAGCTCGATAGCAACACAGACTTACAGATTCGCGGCGCTCAACCTCAGCCCGGCCTGCAACCGTCGAAAAATGAGGCAGTTCACAAACGACAGACCTTGATACCCAATCGAGATCAGACTGTTGCGCCAAATCCTGTCAAACGTGCGCTTAAGGACGGGTCCACTTTGGGGTCGGATAGATCAAGTCGGCTATCAACGGAGCGCAACCAGGTACCAGCGATATCCGAAAACGAAACGGATTACGACGAGAGTCCAGTTGCTGCTGTACCTGTACCAGCGCGACAGATCACATTGAAAACATCCCCTGGCAAGCGTTCGGCTCTGCGCCAGTTGATGGACTACCCCTCTTCGGCGGATCCGGGATTTTCGAATAGTAATGGACATTCGTCCAACACGAATGGAAACCCAACTACTTCCGTCAAACCCAAACGCGTTCGTGCTACTGAGTCGTTGCGGCCTGAGACTAAGAGCAATCCCCTTCAAAATTCAACCCGAAGAACACTGAAGCCTGTCAGGGAACTTCGCACCAGCTCTCGGGAGCTGAATCGAGCAGCCGTTCATAATCACTCACCAGCAAGAATTGCCGACCCAGATCCACCTTCAAAGAAAAGAAGATGTGACAAAGATTTGATAGCATCTCCATCGACCATTAGGTTGAAAGATATCATCAATGAATACGCGGACAACTCTCAACAAGTGCGAGAGTTCGAGACGATGTCGGTAGATCAGGGATCAGACGAATGTTCATCAGTGGAAATGTATGAGAAGGAGATGACGGAGAGAAAGAACAATCTAGGTTTTAAGAGAGGGGGTGAAGAGGTTGATGTCGGATCTTCAGAACATTTTCAAATGCTCGCTCCCTCAGATTCAGATGAGTATTACTCCGACAAGGAAGAGAAGCAACAGGCGAAACTCAAACCGATCAACACTAGGCATCCGCGCTTCGAATCCCCACTCGAAGAGACTGGTCGTTCGAAAACTACTAACCGTCAAACTGAGCTATCTTCATCACGCTTGACGAAACACTTTCCCGCGAGCTTGAAGGCGTGCTTTGTCGAAAAATATGAGCAGGCTTCGAATGTGGGCAGACGAGTGGGAAGAAATGTAGATGGAGAAAGTTTAGCCGTAACTTTGAAAACAAATGGCGATTCTAAGCATGTAGAATCACGCTATGACACGTCGGAAGATGAAGTAGAGGAAGATGAAGAGGAGGAGGAATTGGCGGGCGATGAGCACGAGATGATGTTCGTGGATCAACTTTCTCAGGCGAACAAATCAATGAAAGGTCTAGATGTCAAGAGACTTCTGAAGGCGTTGAAAACCGAAGGCGATAACGAGGTGATCACCCCTCGAGTACCTGTTCTACGGGCGGAACCGTCTCTGGTGAAAAACGACCATGTCCATTATGTTCTTCGCGATGCAGAGAGCTCCAAACACCCAAAGGTTTGTCATACGTAGAATTTCATGCTCAGGATTCCAATCTTCTTCTTTCCTGCTTATTTCGTGTCCTTTTTTTCTTCTCATCATAGAAAGCGCATGCTGTGAACATAGGCGTCGCCCGTGGAAGTAAAAAAGTCGGCCTCTTGCAGAATAGACGACCGGGAGGATTAGAATCTGTGTTGCGTGATGGTGAAGAGCACAAGCAAGTGGTATTTTCAGATCTGCCCGACGTATATTCCGGTTCTCCATCACTCAGGCCCGCGAGGAGAGAGCTCAGATCCGAGGTGGCGTCAAAGGTTAGTAAAAGCGAGAGATTGAAAAACCCACCACCGGAACCGCAACAGGCTCGCGGAAAGGCGGCGAGTACTCCCGACCAGGCGGGCGAGCCTCGGGAAGATTATGGAGACGGTCCAGAAGAGGTGATGACAAGATGCATGAATCAGCTCACGAAGGTAAGTATTCTAAAATGCTTTGATTGGGGACACCTTTGTAGAGGGTCTTTTTTTTTGTGCTCACAGACTTGATTACGGGAATAGATCATCGTTGAAAGCATGGGGAGAAAAGTGGATCGAACGAAGGGAGCCGCGTTCGAGACGCAGACAGTGTTGATTAGGCATACCGAGCGAGTCATGAATGAGTGTATGCAGCAAAGGTAAGCACAGCAGACACAAGCATTTCGAATGAATTCTGGTTCGTGTATGGGATTACTCATTTGACAAATAAATAAAAACATTCATTATTTGATATCATGTCAAAGTCAACAAGTTAAGCAATTTGTTGAAGAGGAACGTCGACAGACGATGAAAAAACTTTCACCTGTTCTTGAAACGGTTGAGAAAATTAGTCGAAAGTTAGATAGTGAAGTGACATGGATAGTCAAGGACTATGTAAGGCATCGAGAGAAGGTAAAAGAGCGAATTAAATCGATGGAAAATATTTTGGAGGAATTTGGTATATAATCTTTTTTAATTTTTAATTTTTTTGAGCTAGGTCTTTATGTTTCATCAAGGTTACTATATTTATCATTTATTAAAGGACATTTTTTTAAAAAAAAAGGTATTATCAGTTTTCTGTACTACGGCGCGTGTCAAGAAAATAATATCTATCAAGTGTTGTTGAGGGGAATCATGTTCATCAAGCTATGATATTCATATGAGGTTCGTCGAAAGAAGATGCTGTTGTAATAATATTATCCCCCCCAAAAAAAAGTATTCCGTGGAGGACTAAAGATTAAGGAACATCAGTTCCTTGTTGATAATTAACCACCTATTACACTTGGCTAATCCTTAGAAATGTGTTTGAAGAGACTGGCTTTGTTTATACTGTGCGACCAATTCCTTTTTCAGAAAAAAAGGAAATCATGATTCAAATGATACTTTCCAACATTCTAGATTTCATCATGAAAGAGCCCTCAAGAAGAAAACTGAAAAGTCTATTAAATATGTCAAGAGTTTAAAATTCAATTGAATTACCTCACTCACATATATTAATCAATCTAAATTTAAAAAAACCTTACACTTTTTAACAATACATTAAATTCTTCAACTCAATTTTTGTTGATTGGTCTTTTTTCTCTCTCTCTTGTCATAACAAATAAAATGATCACCAAAAAAAAGCATGTCATCAATCAAATACTTGTTTTTTTTTTGTTTTTTTTCTCAAACTCATTATCCCAATTTTTTTATTTCTCTATCTGTATATTTATGCCTTTCTAAAAACACATCAATTTTTTATTTTTTTTTTGTTTACTTCTTCAAATTTACCTTTTATATCATAACTTGTTTGTTTCTTGCTTGACGAAAAAAAAATGAGAAATAAATTGAAATGATTAACAAAAAAAAAAAAAAAACACTTTAAAGTTCATTATGACTTTTTTTTTCCGACTCCTGCTCTTTATTCCTACTATTAACATCATCAACTTGTGTCGGAATACTTTCACTAGCAGTTTTTTGAGCTTTAGAATTTTTAACCAATGATTCAATAGCATCTTTTGCTACTGTTTCATCTGTTGTCCCTTTTAGTTCTTCTGGATCTCTTTCAGCTTGAAGTTTAGTTACATAAGTATGTTTGAGTTCTTCAAGTGAGTTTTGGAAATTATCTTGAAGAGTTTCGATGGCAACCTTAAATGCTTCTAATTCATTGTAGAAGGTAGGGTGATCAAGTCGAGATAAAATGGAAGGTTCAGCGTTACCTAGTAGTACAGCTTCGTAACGTACTCGAATCTCATTTGAAAGTTTTCGGAAGCGGTGATATGCTATTTTTTTTTCGAACAAAATGAAATAAGGAGAGACATAAGACTATGAATTTTGAAGATTAATTCAAAAAAAAAAAAACAGATTAATGACTTACAGTCCCAATCTTTATAAGTTACACCATCTAACCAAGTAAATTCAGGTCCAAGTTTAGCTTGAACTTCAGTAGCAAAATTATCTATTGTAAACCAATATTGATTTAGAATATCATTTTCAATTTTGAATTGATTTTGAACAAATTCATTGAGATCATTTAATGTGCTTTGAATTAATTTAGTTTTAACTTTATTTAATGATTTATTTATAATTAAATTAATTTCTTCTAATTTTTCATTTATTGATTTAGTTTCAACTTTTAAATTTTTATTAAACCATTTATTTAATTTGTTCAGTAAATTTTTACATTCATTATCAATTTTTATTAGTATTTTTTCATCTATTACTTTTGAATGTGAATTTAAATTATCAATATCCCTTTTAAAGTTCAAGTGATTTATTAATTGATCTAATTGAGAAGATTCAAGTAATAACATTTGTTTCATACTTGTTTCACGATAAGCTTCAAGTTCAGCTCTATCAGATGCCGTTTGCTCAGGCGTTCGACGTGGAGCTTGTTTAGGAATGTCGACTGGCTCATTAGTTGTAGCTTCTTCACTTTTTAACTCTTTAATTAAATCTATTTTTGAAATATAAAGTGTTTTTTTAGACTTGTCATTTCAAAAAAAAAGAGGAACAGAAACTGACCATCGAGATCACCTATGAGCCCTTCGTCTTCTCCTTCTCCGGTTGATTCTTTGGCTACGTCTGAAGTATCTTCTTGTGCTACGTGTTCAAACAGTGTCTCTTCATTCAATACTTCTGGCTCGCTCTGGATCAGTTCAGGTTCCTCTTCGATCACTTCAGATTCGTCTTGGATCACCACATCCGAGTCCTCTTCCATCACTGCCGGTTCTTCTTCGGTCACTCGCTGTTGTTCTTCGACCACTTCCAGTTCTCCTTGGATCACTTCTGATTCTTTTTCGACCACTGCCGCTTCTTCTTCGACCACTTCCGGTTGTTCTTCGATCACTTCCAGTTCTTCTTCGATCACTTCCGGTTCTCCTTCGATCACTTCCGGTTCTCCTTCGATCACTTCCGGTTCTCCTTCGACCACTTCTGATTCATCTTGAATGAACTCTGTTGCTTCTTTTACTATTTCAGTTTTCTCAATCACTTCGTCTCCTTCAATTACCTGGTTAGATTCTATTACCTGATTCAAAAATGAAACTTCTTCTTCTCCTTCTTCTTCTTTTTCTTGATAATCATCAGTATTATTTTTAGATTTAATTCTTTTGCGATATTCTTTTAATTTTTCATCAATTTTGTTTAATTGAGGTTTGATATAAATTTCATTGAAAGAATTTAAATTATTAAAAAAATGATGAGAAGAAAACCATGATTTAATTAAACCAAGTTTGATACGAATTAATTCAATCAATTTTGAATTTTTCAATTTATTTAAATTTGGCAATAATTTATATTGAATTTTATGATTGATATGATTTATTAATAATTTGAAATTTTTGATGATGATTGGCCTTAAACGTTTTAATAATAAATTTAAATGGTGTTTAAGTGGTAGTATTATTGGTTTTAATTGAATTTCAATTTGTTGATAGATTGGTTTGATAGTTTTAATTAAATTATTACAATTAGGTTGAATTTGTGAATACCAAATAGGTAATATTTGATGATCCCAAATTGTTTGAAATTGATTAAATAAAGGTAATTTGATTGAATGATTGAATTTGAAAAGAATGGGTTTAATATTTTGAAAATAAATAGGTTTTAATTTTTTTTGATAATGTGGTTCTATAATTTTAATTATAGGTTGTAATTTTTTTATACCAATTTGTATATTTGGTTTAATTTTCCAATGTAAATTTGCTAAATTTTGACATAAAATTGGATTTTGAGTTGGATCATTTGGACAAAAATAAAAATATCCTAATAATATATAACATATTAATATTTTAATA
>AWVX01022321.1:0-14622 GCA_000500245.1 Cronartium ribicola 11-2
TTTGCTCACACCTCATTTGTGACCTGCTTGTACCAGGTGTGTTGCTGTTGTAGTGATAGGGGATTTTTCTTTCTGTCTGTGTGCCTGCTAATCGAAAAAGAGAATCAGAGAAGATTTCTAAACCTTTTCTTTCTGTTGTTGAATCCTGCTCATTGCAGGTCAGCATCACTTGTCAAGCCATTGCCTCGACCTCACTCTGCTGTCTCATTTTTTCTCACACCTCATTTGTGACCTGCTTGTACCAGGTCATATTCACAGAGCACTCACAGGACTTTTAAGTCTTTTCACATTCAATGGTTGAATAGTATTCAGTGAATTTCTGCTTTGAATATGGTTAGGGGCCCTGTGTTGTGATACAAGCAAAAATAACTCAAGAATCTTGAAACCTTGGCTTGTGTTACAGTGTAGGGTCCCTAAAGAAATTCCAGAAAAACCCCCCAAAAAAAGGCAAACCTACTTCACCATTGAATGGGCTTCCCTGATTTTTTTTTTGATTTTTTTTTCATGTCCTCACACTTCTTATGCTCTGATTTGAGCCAAAACCATGTAATTTGACCAAATCTGCAGAGTGGGGTAGGTGAAGACATGCAAAAAAAAAAAAAAACCCAAAAAAATTCAGGGGACAAATTTAAGCATCTTATTAGACTACTCTGAATTTTCAAGTTTTTATTAAATGTATTTTAGGCTGTTTTTGCTTTTGAACAAACCAGAACTGCCAGCATTATGAAGTCTTCCACATTGGAAAATGCTGTTCAGCAGGGGAAATGTTGCATACTTTTTTTACATTGATATGTAATACTCTTCAGAAAAATCTGAACTAAAAAATGAATATAAAAGGAAACCTGACCAATTTTTTTGAAAATTTCTCAGGAAACCTTACATATGAGCTATAAGTAATGTAGAAGAATGTGTAACAGTTCATTTTCCTACTGAAATACATTTTCCCCCAAGGGAGCATTATCAATGCTGGAAGTGCAGAATAGCTGAAATTGGTGTACCTGGACTTGAAATGTGCCAAAATATTGGTATGTGCACCAATTTTTTTGAGGGGAAATTTTGTGATGTGGACACCAAAAAAAAATGTGTATCCACTTGCACCAAACTGGTGTGGCTCATGATATGTGCCAAAAAAAAAAAAAAAAATTCCTGGCGCATTTCATGAGCCAGATTGCTTGATATTTGGCTCATGAGCTTTTGCACTGGGTACAGCCAGCCTATAAAATGCCTTATTTAAACTAAATACCACATACCCAACAGCTTCAAATGCACCAGGGGAGTTGTGTGAGTTAAAGATCGGCAGTAGAAAGGTTACTTCTACCCCGTAGGACAGTATAAGAAACTTTGTAAAGCTAGTTGGAGGTGTCTTGGGAAAACATGCCGGCTGACACTGACACTGATCATTAAACCAAGAGAAATCCATTTTTTTCCCCCCCTAGCTTAACCCAAGACCATCAGTACCATGGCCTTTTCCTAATCAACTAGTCAAGACCGTGGTACAAGGAGGATTGATTGCTAGACATAGTTCAGGGATGACTGCAGAACCACTTTTGGTGATCGCTTTTAGCAAATCACATGACCCAACACCACCGAAACAGGCTCTCAACCTCAAGAAGATAGTCCTGGTTTTTCAAGGTTCTGAATCAATCCCACGTTCGAAACCATGAGCCATTGAATCGAGAGTTTGACCCACAAAGATTGCACTAGCGAACGGTGTCGCGGTAAAATGCTCTTAATCCAGTAGCGAACGGAGAGAGGGGACCGGGTTGGAAACTGGAGCGTCTAATACATAGAGAGTCAACAACCAAATCAGCCCTACTATGGATGGCAGCGTTCAACAGACAATACGTTTCAGACTCCAGATCACTTACCTCCCACAAGAAGGGGCGACAAAGCTTGTAAAAGTGCGTATTCACGGCCCCAAGCGATTGAAAGCTATTGAGTGAAGTTGATGATCCATTGTGCTGGAGAACGACATTTTAGCCAGGAAAAGCGCCTTTGGAAAGATGGTCGACCTCTTTCGTGACCAATGGAGACATTTCGCGTTCCGCAAGGAAATGCCAACGAACCAATTCAATTTTCTTCTGATTAATCTATACGGGTAAGTTCAAAAGGCCTTTCACCGGGCTGGAGTCCATCTTCAGTTCGTTTTCTTGGATGATTGGCATCGACAGGCAAACTTCGAAGCCAGACCTTGCTAACTAGAGAAAGGTGACGTGAGAGCCAAGTTGTGGGTGTTGAGTTCTGAAGAGTTGCGCTGATTGGGACTTTTACAGGAGCCCAAGAGGATTGAGTGGTAAACTGGTAGCTTAACCAAGCCCCCTTTGGTGCGAGCGCGTCCGCTGAGAAGAGGGCGCGAACGCGTTCGTGAGGTAAAGTGTGGTCATTCGGCACGTCTTCGATCGACTGACTTTGGCTCGGCTCGGCTCGGCCCGGTTGGCGGATTGTGACATGATGTGCTCGGGGTCATCCCGATCGCTTCCGTTCCCACCTTCAGTTTACCTCCGCTTCCTCCCGCCTTCTGCCTATCCAGCCCCACCGAACGCTCTCGTCTTCTCAAGCATCCGACCACAAACGATGCATAACCGACATCTGCCTACGCCCACCAGCACGCTCCGGGTCGACATCAGTGGTGCAGAGATATTGGACGATCATGACCAGTCAGTGGAAACAAGCGACATCTACCTACCCAAACACACCGAATACATCTCTCATATCGCGCTCGACGTACGTCCGTATCTGATCCCCGTCTCTGTCCTCGTGCTGTCAAGCAGGCCGTTGAGAGGCGTCCTCCTAAACCTCTTCGCAGATCGGTGGCTCTTTGGCCAAGATTGTCTATTTTACGCGCGCTACCACCGCCCCCTCGGCTCCGTCTGGCTTATCAACTTCTGCTCTCGGATCCTCTTCCTCTTCGTCAGCTGGAGAGCCTGGATCAGCTTCGAACTCGGCTAAACCTTCAGACCAGACTGACGCCAGTCAACCCCCGTCACCGGAAGCCCACGAGCCGGCGAGTAGCCCATCGAAGTCTCAGCCCAACGGCATTCTGATACCCAAGGTCGTCAGGGATGACCGGGTTCATCCGAATAGCCCGATCACTGTGACTACATTACCAGCCAATCAGCGTCCAACCAGTGTCACCATTCCTCAACATCCCCCCCTATCAAGCGGCTCCAGCGCCCGTCAGTTCAGGCCCACCCACCGATCCTCAGTCTCAGCCATCCCCGGCGGCCGGCTGAACTTCACCAAGTTCGAGACAGAAGCCATCGAGACCGATTGCATCCCCTTCATCGCCGTTCTGATTGAAACCTCCGCAGCCTCGAACGGGGTGCCGATCAAGACAATGAAGCGCGCGGTGAAAATCATCCTGACTGGCGGTGGGGCACACATCTACTCGGATAGGATCCGGGAGGCGCTCGGCGGTGAGGTGGAGGTGCTAAAGGAGGAGGAGATGGACTGTTTAATTACCGGCCTAAATTTTATTACGGAGATCCCCAACGAAGTTTTTTGGTTTTCGGATGAGCTCGTGCAGGAGATTGTACAAAAGGTGCCAGGGAATTCGAACGAACGCCAAGAGGCTCTTGCGACAACCTCGCGCATTGCAGATGCTATTCATGACTCAAGCTCACAGCCTGTGCTTGATCAACCCCTTGCACAACCCGAACTCCCACGTCCGTCCCCAAACCCACCCCAATATGCGGTGTACTTCGACTCCAATCCGACACCCCAATTTCCATGTATGCTGGTCAACATTGGCTCAGGGGTTTCGATGATCAAAGTCTCAGCCGCGGGCGCGTTCGAGCGTATCTCTGGTACCTCCCTCGGTGGCGGGACACTCTGGGGACTGCTCTCACTCCTCACACCTGCGACCTCGTTTGATGAGATGCTGGAAAGCAGCATGGCAGGCGATAACAGCGCGGTGGACATGCTGGTGGGCGATATCTATGGGACTGACTATGAGAAGATTGGATTAAAGAGTTCAGTGATTGCTTCAAGCTTTGGTAAGGTTTTCAAGATGAAGAGTAAAACGCGGGAGGGAGGGCGAAAGGGAGAGTTCAGAGCTCAGGATATCAGCAAGAGCCTATTGTATGCGATCAGTAACAATATTGGGCAAATTGCGTACGTGATCCAGAATTTTCACTTGGCAAATCATTCAAGGGCTAAAGGCTGATGAAGAACCTGTATGTGGGAGGAGATAAATAGACATTTAAATGCGGAACAACACGGCTTGGATCGAATCTATTTTGGAGGCTGCTTCATTCGAGGTCACCCCCTTTTTTTTTTTTATCTTTCTCTCACCCTCTTGCTCATCTTGACTGAAGACGATCTTTGTTTGGGGTGCGTTGACGAACACTTATAGGTCACGCCGCTACCGTTTCTACACTCTCATATGCAATCAGGTTTTGGTCTAAAGGTACCAAACGTGCTTTCTTCCTTCGACATGAAGGATATCTTGGTTCTATCGGAGCTTGGCTTAAGAATCTTGATCAAGATCTTCCAAAGTAATCCTTATTCCTAAAAAGGACTCTCAACTTTTTTTTTTCTTTTTTAATTATCTCTTTGTGGCACTTTTGAACCTTGGTAAAAAAAAATTGTGTAGCTTTCTTGTCTTGTCAGTTTTTTTTTTAGTTTTTTTATTTTATGGTAATTTGGTATAAATTAGAATGTTTAAATATGTAAGTATGATTATTATTTTATTTTTCTCAGATTTGTTAATATGAATAGATAATCCTTTTTGAGTATGTGTGTGTGTGTGTGATTTTGGGTAGAGGGATAATTGTAAAGCTGAAAGGGGAGAGCTCTCAAATGGAAGAAGGGGGGTATCTTTTCACTTGATAAATTACTTCTTACTGTGCCTTTTTTTTTTTACCCCTTCCTATCTTGTGTTGAACAGTTTTTTTTTTTTTCTTTTAGTTGAGATCAATTGTAAAGGATTCCTTTTTGGGAATAAAAAATATCAAATTCACTATATATTGCAAGAGAGTTCCAGAGGGTATCATAGATTTGAAGTTTTTCTTTTTTTTTTTTCATACAAGGAAAAAAAAGAATTGAATAGTTTGAGAGTGGTATATACCTCACTATACACAGCTAATAATCTGTGTCCAGATCATTCAAAGTTTTTTTTTTTACAAGTAAAAAATGAATGATAAAAACCAGATCTGAAAATTTTGTATACCTCACGCTTGACATCTCTCGTTCGATCTGGAATGCTTATTGTAAATCGAACCCTGAAATTTTGGTTAATCCTCAGAACATGTTGTCATCTTGTAAGTAATACAAAGTTTAATAACAAAAAACAAAAATCTTCTCAAGCGAATCTTTGGAATAAATGAAAAAAAAAAATTGGATATATAACTTGCAAAGAAATAAGATAAGGTAAAAAAAAACAAGTACAATCACAGGAATTGACGAGGCTTGGGCTATAAAAAGGACCCAAAAGGTAAAATTGATGACTAGTTAAAAAAAATTACAACCGAACAGAAGACAATAATGTGAGAACCCCTAAGGCCAAAAATGGATTTGACTTTCTGTCTTCAATTTCTTATCGATCACGTATCAAAGAACCGGCACCGTCCAACATCACCAAGGCCTCTTGAAGCGATCGCTTGGCCACAAATTTGATCAGGCGATTCCCAGATCCGTCCTCGGCTTCAGACGGGGGAGAGGAGTCAGCAGAACGTTCTTTAGATCCTTTTCCCGCTCCTTGTTTGACTTCTTGTGCATTCTCAAATACCGCGGCTAGTGTCTGATGTGGGCCACTCGCCCAGTCGGTCGCGTTTTCTTTCTCGTGAAGTGATTCACGACCATCGGTAAAAGCAGTTGACGTAGGGACACACGAAGATCCAACTTCTTCGCAATCACCAGGTGGTTCAAACGTCTTTGTCGAAGATGCTTGGCGTGCAACCACATCGGCCAGCATCTGAAGGTTTGCGTTTCCAATGTTCGGGTGAACCTTCAGTTTCCGCCATGCCTCTGAGCATGAAATCATAGGTTCACATTCCTCAGCCTCGAAACACGCTTGTGAGCCACAAAGTTTGGGCTCTCCACAACACGGAATAGACGTGTAAACATCCACGATCGGATCCGAGCGAGGAATCTTCATTGACATCGGCTCAGCTGAATTGGTTTCAGTCTTTTGAGCCGAAGATGAATTCGAGATGGCGGTGCAAAAGGCTTTTCCGAAACTTTATCGGGTGACATGTTTCAGTACCGTTTGAACTGATAAAATTCAGTTCAACTGAAGTCGTTTACTCACGCATCGTCACAACAAGCCGGACAATCGCTCGGGTTGCCGCTACAGTCACGTTTCGAATCTGGATTGATAGGGACCGCTTGGGTCAAGCCGGAACCCACCGGTTGCAGGGTTTCATCCAGAGTGGTAAAGGTCCAGACACTAGATTTTGGTGCCATAGCAGCCTGAGGCCGTGCGCGAATAGGGACCGAGATACTGAGGGATATATCTTGCTCGGACACATCGACGGTCTTCGGCATCGGTCTTAGACCGACTTGACGGCAGACGCAGTCAAGCTCAGATGTACACAAACCACAACCATCATCTTGTGAGCTGAACTGCGAGGCCCCAGTCGAAATGAAAGTGGAATGTGCTCCTTCTTTGAAATTGTTGAGATAGGACTTTTGTGAAAGTGTGAGATTTCTTCTAGGAGTAAGGTTGATTTGCTGGCTGAGGGAGGTAAGCGAAGAAGAAACGGGATGAAGTGTATGCTTTCGGGCCTTTTTCAAGGTTGCATTCTCGCTAGCAGTCCGGTATCTGTCGCCATCGTCAGTCGGCTCTTTACGCACCCTACTAATATTTTGAATAGGCTTTCCGGGTGTAATGACGCTCTCACCGGCGGCCCCTTTTGCGATTGAGAGCGAAATCTTCTTCCGCAACCGGATCACTTCGTTACGCAGGACTTCTAGTTGACTTCTCAGGACCCCATTTTCTGCTTGAAAACGTTCAGCCCTTGAGCCGAGTTCGGTCGCTAGAGATTTATAGTGATTCATTTCTTTGCATTGTTCCTTTTGGAGGCTTTCCACTTTTTGTTCTAACAAGCTTATATATTTTTGTTGCAGAGAGGTTGCTGGGTTTGAATCGGGTGCTGGAGTTGCAGTGGCAACAAAGCTTTCTTTCGGTCCGTGAGATGTTGCTAAGGTAGTCATCCCCTTAGTGGCAAATCCCAAGGCAGGATTGCTGTGCAAGCTTGGATTAGATTTCGAAAGGGTTGGATTCGGGGTATGTTTGGGCTGAGTAAGTAGGCGATTATAAAAGTGAAATAATTATATCAGCGTAAATCAGGACAGTGTCTCTTCGAGAAATTTTTCCATACCTCCTTGGGCTTGCGACCTGGCTTGGGTCGCTCAGGTATAGTCCACTCCTTAGTCACATAACTTTTCAGCTCCGCTCGGGGCTCTGAAGCAGAATTTTGAGAAACCAGCAGATCAGGATGGATCGGAGCGGGCCGGATGGGCGGAGGCTTAGCGGCTAAAGTTGTTTTGACAGATGGGGTCTGACTAGATCCAACTGAAAGAAAATCGAGCCTGTATCAGAAAGCCGACTATAGACGAAAACGAGCCCGAGCACTCACCGCCCTTGTTTGTGCTCATACTGGCCTCCCAAGATGCTTCACAGGCGCTTTATGTGTCTACTAGAGACGGACGAGGAATCTTTGGTCAGACCAAAGATCGTCGGACCGTGTGGTGTTGGCACTCAAATCAGTTTGACCCTTGCAGCCTCAGAAACTTTTTTTACGAGTCAAATTGAATAGTGTCCAGTGAATACTGTAGGGCGAGGCCGAGAGGAGGCATGAGCTTGTGATGAGCGAATTCATGAAAGCGTGCGGCGGTGATGTAGTCAATGGCGGGTGCTGAAGTGGACTCACAGTTGGAAGGTGGTGATGGGTTTGGTTGAGAGAAGGTTATCGCATGTACCATCTTATCTGATCATCTCATCGCATCGCATCGCAGTCCCACCAGCATCCCTTTCACAGATCTTGCTGCGGAACCCGCCCGGCACAGCACACCTTTTTCACAGCAAACTTCAACAGTCCCCGGTAGATCGGACAAGTGGGAGTACGGTTGTCCAAAGTCTGTGAGCCGCCAGGTGAGCCATTTTTTTAGTTTTGTATGGTGCCTTTTTCATTAGGCTTCTTTAGGGTCCCTCAATTAGGGTCCATGGACGTATGGACACTACACCTACCTTCTTACACCACCTTAGTTGGCCATCAGTTGCCATCTTGCCTTGAATCCCACCTATGTCCAGCAATCATGCTCCTGCGCAACTTTGTCATCAACCTCATGCATGACTACCCAGAACTCGCAGCTAGCCTCACGCTTGAGGTTTTTGTTGGCTTTGTGGTTCTGGCCACCCAAGTTGTTCACTGCTGTTGTGTGCATAATGTGAAAGAAAGATGAATATTATCAATTATAACAATTATTGAGGTCATAAAAGGAGGAAAAAGCATGTAAGAGGGGGTTGTAAAGGTGGAAAAAGTGTTATAATCATTAATAAAAGGTGGAAACAGAGAGTTTTTAGGTAAAAAGGACTTCTATGGTGGCATTATTCTCTTCCCAGAACATTGAAACAATGTTATATGTGGTCACTAACATACAATATCCTCAAAAAAGGTCTTGTATTACCACAAAAATGACTCTAATCCATAATTTTAAGTTTACAGATTTTTATATATCACTCAATTTTGAAGATAACCTGGTAGTACCAAGATAAACGTTGTATGAAATTATAAAACAAACAACTTTTGTTAATGCATACAAGAAGGTTTATAAGTACAATAATTAGTAACCCTTATGCAGAAGTATAAAAACGCATTAAAATTGGTGGATCAGACTTTTTAGCTCAATTTTCAAGATAATTAAAGTTAAACTAGTGCATATTACTTGTAGAAGGCTCAGCTACAATATTTCTCTGCAAATTAATTTTATTGAATTAATGTTTTAGAAGATAGAAATAAATATAAGGGGTGGAATTAGTTATAAGGGTATTTAAAATAGGTGCATGGGTATTGAAGATGGATTAATTGATGGAGGAGTGGTATTATAGGTTGAGACAGAGGGGATGTACTGATTAAGGCAGAGAATAGAGAGAGAAAAAGGAATGAGGCATCTCGTTGATGGAATGACATCATTCAGTGAATTTTTGTGGTGTTTATCCAGGGTAAATGGGATAAACACATATGATCCAATTTTGGACTATAGGCGAGGAAGATGACAAAGTTACATTGAAGCTTAGTCATGTAGATGAAAGTTTTAGGCTAGAAGGAGGACTTTCGAAATATGGGGGTCTCGACATTGCAGTACAAAAACTCAAGGAGCTACGTGGATTTGAAGTTGAGGGGGCTATTTTGGTGGAATTTGATGAATGAGATAGTGCTATTGGAAAATTGTATTAATTAACAAGGGTCTAAAGTTTAGTGTGATTCAGATAGGGTGTCTTTTCTCGTGCTCTGAGGTTTTGGTGTGGTTCATGGATTGTGTGCATGAATATTTGTATGTTCAATTTGGAAATAGGTGGATTTTTGTGGTTTCTTTTCATTTGGAGGTGTGCTGTGGAGGTAATTAGCTTGTATTACAGGGTGGAAACTGGTGCTTTTTCGCTTTTTTGGTTCTCAGGCTCATGGTTAAGCCCAGTTGTGTGCTCTTTGGTTGTAGCAGGGTTTTGTATAAGAAGAAGGGGGGATTTTGAGTTTTTCAGCATCTAAGTCCTCGATTTCTGTTGGTGACCACCTTACAAATAGTTAAAGACTCATCAAAGACTCATAATTAGTTCCTGTATCAGTGTTTAGAGATTTTAGTACTTGTGTTAATCAAAGAATAGTGTTATTATTGTGTCTGTGTGAACTTATAAGTGTCTCTTGACCTTATTTTTTGTGATTTTTGGTATTACAAGTAGATTCTTTGAGTGGGTTAAATCCCATTAATTAAAGGCTCCTGCAGACTTGTTCTGTGTGCTCTTTTTCGTGGAAAAACACCACTTCTTAACTCATTTCCAGGGTAAGACCTGTTATAAATTTGTTGAAGCATAAAGAGACATTATAAAGGGTAGCAATTTCCTTTCTTTGTTGTTGAATTCAAAGATCTCCTGCTCAAGCTCTGCCCACCTTGGGAGTTCCACACCACTCTGAAGCAGGATTTGACTTATCTCCTACCATCACCAGCCTCTTACCATTCTTATCCAAAACCTTGGAACTATCTATCAGCCCCACAAGTATGCATGCTGAAGGATGTCAAGCTCGTATTGATGGCCTTCAAACCTGCATCTAATCTGTTGGGACTGAATATGCTGGTTGTGGAAGAAAATTGACAAATATTTGGTAAAACCATTAACCAGGTACTAAATGAGTAAAAACTTGGCTCACCTGGCAGATCACTGGCATTGGCTCACCACACTACCAATTGTCCAGTGCTCCCACAATCTCTTTGATAAAAGTTTGAAATTGTCAGAGCATTCCCAACACATTTTATGCATTCTTCATCCTTTCACTGTAGATTCCTGCTGACACTCCACCACAGTTCTCAACAAACTAATTCAAACCTATTTTTCTTCCACTTTGTATCCATCCTTCATATCATCAAACATTGATGGACTCAACCAAGCTTCAGTGTTTCCTGGATGACTTCTTTAAAGCTGATATTGCAGAAAATATAGCAGCAATGTAGGCGGCAGTTTTCTTGTTCTTCTTCAAAAAAAAAACATCCAAGCCAGCAGATTTGTTGTCATTGCTTACTTGCTCACAAGATACTCATGTGTCAGTACTTCACTTCCAATCACACCTATACCAATGACCAAGCAGTTTTGTAGGTGCTATTGACTGGACCAACCTGTTGTTGAGCAATCAATCCAGGAACGCCAGGCCCACGATCCGTACTGGTACCGGAAACACAATGCCTGCCAGAGGCTTGGACTCTCACCTTACCAAAAAGTAAGGGCCGCAGTGCAACAGGTGGAAACAGGTGGATTGGCAGCTGATCAAGATGAACACATTCAGATTGGCAAGTCAACTGCCCTTGAAACACTCAATATTTACTGCTATTACCACATTGAGATATAGGGAGCCAAACATTTTTGATGATGTCCCATTTTTAACAAAGCGGTTCCTTGCTGAGGCTTGTGAACAAGACCTCTGTGGAATGCTTGGGGCTCTCTTGGCTGTACTCACTGTGAATGGAAAAATTGCCCCATTGAATGGCATAGACAACACTAAGGTCAAGAGAAGGTTCCAACAATTTGAATGGAGATTGTGGCTTCCTACAACACTTGGCTTTAAAATGCATTCTGTGGCCTACATGGAACTTTGAATAAAAACAGTGTGCTCAATTGAGGACCTCTCTTCTGTGAGATGATGGAGGGACAGGATCCAGCAGAGGTTGAAGTTGTGGTGAATGGGAAACCTCATTTCCAAGGGGGGTTTTTGTGAGACAATAAAGATTGACCATACCAGGATTTGAACCTGGGACCTCAGCATGTAAGCTAAGACACAATGCTAGATGTGCTGCCTTCAACCACTAGCACTACAACAAAAACGCTGACATTTACAGTGTAAACATCACCCTACTTACATATTTGTATTGAGGTATGTATGTTTGTGTGACAGACTGTGGGACTGCTGCGCAGTCCTCACGGCTGACAAGGCATGGAAGATTTTGGTATGTGATTAGTAGAAAGAGTTTTTAACTTGAACTTGTCATAAAGAAAATTGTATCTGACCTCAACATGCTTTGATCTGTTGTTAATAACTGCAGCTTTGGTTACAATGATGGTACTTTTGTTATCATTCAAGAAATTAATTGCCTTATTAGTACTTAATAAATGAACTCCTCCTCAAGAATCTAAACATAAATCTTTGCCTGAATTGTTTAACAAAATTCCATGCCAAGAGAGATCCAAAATTGACATATACTCTGCCTCCATGACAAAAATCAACTGACCTATCTACTCCTTCATAACCAGCAAAACCCCAAAAAGTAAAGCAGTAACCTGTAACAGACCTCCTATCATCAGCTACATCTCCAAAACCTTTAAAACCCGGATTTTCAGATGAATCAAAAATTATATCATAACTTATTTTACCCTTTATATATCTTAAAAAATGCTTTGCCACATTCCAATACTTGCTAGTGTAACATGATTTGTATTTTGAAAGCATGCATACAGCATGAGATATATCAGGTCTAGTATTTAGAGAAACCACAATTGTGGTGGTAGCTTTATATGTACTTAGGGGTTTTTTTGAAGCCAAATTTAGGGATGGCTTTAACTAAATAGAGACGAAATCTAAGATTGTGGCTTCAAACCTGGCTTCAGAAGAGGCTTGAAGCTTGTGCTCCAAAATCACACAAAATTCAAACCAATCTGTATTTAGAAGCTGCACCACCCTCACCATATTCTGTGACACCATGGTGGAACTTCAAATTTGGAAACTGACTCAATTTATTAACAAACAACCTAAAGGTTTTGTTGTGCATTCAAACTCAAAAGGTTCAGTACAAGTTCCTTTGTGAAAGTGTCAGCTATGGCATAATCTGAGGAGACCAGATTATCTCATAGCTAACAAATTACACATTGTTTACATACAGTACTGTTGCATTACATATGTAATCAGTACTAAAAGCAACTCCTGTAATATAGAAACACTTGTAATCACAAGAAGTGTTATATTACATATAGTTACCGTACTGTAACAAACAGTACTCATACTGTAGCATCTTTGATGCTTAAACTGGGAACTTGCTTTTGTGGACTGTTCAAGGATATGTTTCTCTTTATGGACATCATTTCTCTCAATCTCTTTTCATAATTTAATTCTCACATGTAATCAAATGACACTTTGATCCTTATAAGCCTGTCAAGAGACTGAAAGAGTACTTATTGTGGTATGAGTTCCAGACAAGGAATGTGCACATGAATTGGTCACACACTGTGCTGCCAATAACTAAAACCAACTGTCCCCATCTGGTGGAATGGAAGACAGGAGGTCTGGAGCTCAGACCATGGGTCTCCCCCTTCAGTCTAGAAACCACAGCAATGGGAATAGGTACTGCTTGTGGATTTCTCTTCTCATTACATCATCATTTGATTACTCACTCATTTATAATTGGATGGCTTCAGTTGTCTTTCTTGTGGTTTGCTATCTTTGTCTTATTTCTCTTCCTCTCAGTTTCACTATAAATACTTGTCTCTCTCTCATGTTCTTTCATCAATCATCATTATATTACTTTACATTTTATCAATCAATCATTTTACCTTACTTACCAAGTTAAAACCACATCTAATCATATTAGAAGCTGAAGCTACCCATAATATTTACCTCAATCTTTGAACACCACCTTGCCGTAGGAGCCTCTTTGATACTAGCCTTCCCTTCCTACCCTTGATTACGTCATTTTACCTATTTAAGTAAGTCTTGATTGACTTGTTAAATCTTTAAAAGTATGTCAGAGTTTGTGTTTTCCCAAGATTAAGACCTCATTTGGCATCTCAAGAGAACCTCACCCTGATAGAGACTGTCTGAGGACACAGGTGGGATATAGGATGAAAATGAACCTGATGAAAAAGTGATGAGGTGAGTGAGGTTCTTTCCTCCTCTCGACACCTGTCCTATGAAATATGACACTAACCTATAAAGAGAGACAAGAGAAAAATAAGATTCAGGAAAAAAGGTGAACACACAGTACAATTGACATGCAAGATAAGATTAGGTTGGAAAAGCTTTAATACCTTAAATAAGGTAGTGTGGGGGAAAAGTGGACAGGGATGGGTATGAGTGAGCTTTGCTTTGCTCATGATCTGTGTGTAAGGTTGACTGATAAAAGCATGAGAAAACAAAAAGGTGAAAGGGTTGAGTTGTCAACAGATAGATAAGATAACAAAGAATAATGAGAAAGAGGAAAGAGGAAAGGTGGTGTTGGATAAAGGAAATTGGGGTATTACTCACAGTATCTTTTTGCAGATGGGAAAAGAGACTGAGAGTGGATTTGGTGAGGTGGAGGTATGCCTCATTCCTACTCTGGGTATGGGCTATGCTCATATGCTGATGCCTGTGCCAGTGGAATTGATACAGTAACACTTTGCTTCACAAACTCAATCTAGTCTCTAATGATCTTGTCAGCCCTGAGGACTGCACAGCAGTCCCACAGACTGTATCCATAGGTTACATATAGTGTAACAGTTACACTACATAACATATGTGTAAGCATATGTACATTAAGTTAGAAACTACAACTCAGGGCTCAGTGTCAAGAGCCCATATGTAAATTACATAGTATGAGTAGACATAGGTTAAGATACATGAATACAGAGGTAGTCATAAAAAACTATAAAAGGAAAATAGTGACCAATGAGGCTGTGCTAGCATAAATACTATAAAAGGAAATCGTAACCAGTGAGGCTGTGCTAGCATAAATACTATAAACAGAAATCGTAACCAGTGAGGCTGTGCTAGCATAGTACAAAGATATGAGAAAGGGCAATCTTTCTACTGAGGATCTGAAAGGTATATAAACCCCCTTCTCAGATCCCTGCCCCTTTCCCCCTCCTTCCACATTCTAAAACAAAACCACAAACTAGATTTGATATTCTCAAATTGGGATTCTTAGCATTGACTACAAATAGTC
>KI567582.1:10577-20708 GCA_000500245.1 Cronartium ribicola 11-2
CCCTCTACATTTCTGATAAATTCTGGAAAGATGTCAATACCGGAGAAAGAAGCGAGCGGGTTTCAAACCGACGTGCGACGGCGGACAAATCTATCGACGACTACCAATGCACTCAGATCAATGGCGGAGGGCCCGAACGAGGGAATGAGCATGTCAAGTCACGATTTCTTAAGGACCGTGGAGGACGAGATGAATCGAATCGTGGACCGTGATGTAGAGACGTTGGTAGAGGGCATGGAGGAGATTATTGATTTATCTGTGGTAAGCAGTTCTTCACGTCGTCCACTTACTTCGTAGCATGAAGTTGACTATTCCCTCTCTCTATGTGACGTATCCTGTGCTCTTAACCCGCGGGGCTTCGTTCTGCTCTTGACCTTTCGGATGGCGGTGACCGAAAGGTGGGTGCACCAGATAAGCTCAGGTCTTTACAAGATAGTCTGGCGATCGAACTACGAGCAGAGACTCTAGTACGGTCGTGTACATCACTTTTAAGCCTTAGTCATTCGATGAAGATGATGTGGCTATTGGGTGATGAGGCACATTTTAGGAAGATTCGTGATGAAAAGGTGCTAGAGCTCACAAGGGAGATCAAGAGCCTGAAGGCCGAGGCCGCAGATCTGATGGAATCTCTCAAATCAGATGCAAATGTGGTCCCCGACCCTCATGATTGCAAGATGGAGGATGTGATAAAATCTTCGGTATGATGGTTGGTATCTCGGTGTTTAGAATGTACATGAACATGTAATGATATGATTGTATTTATAATAATATCAGCTCTGATGAAGCTCTACCTATATATGTGGTATGTGGAAACTGAGTTTGGAAACGATATTTTCCATATATCAAAAGCCTTTAATAGACTGGTTCAAAGCAGGATCATTTGGTACAAACACGAGCTGTTCAAGGTGAATATCTCCTCAAAAATATGTCAGCCAGTGCGAGTGCGCACATTTAGCAAGGTCACATATGGCTCTAGTTTAACACCAGCCAAACCATGCCGGCGGTAACCTATCCGCGTAGGGGGGCTTGCGTCTTATACACAAGTCCTGGCGTGATACTAATAGGGGGGGTTCAAATTGAATAAAATATTAAATATACGTCTTGAGCAGGGTTTAAAAAAGTGCCTGTCATAAAAACCCTGCTTGTTTTGGTTTGAACTGGCAGTAAAATGCTTAAAGTTGTGTGCTCGTTTGGGTTAAACTCCCTACTCGTTATGGTTTATGACAGGGCTTTGGGATCTCAAAGTGCAGGCACCAGGGTCCAAAACTCAGCCAATTGATACCGCTTGGCCTATGTCTTGCTCCTTTTGCCTGCTTGCACCCTGAATCCCACTCTCCTTTCTTCTCTCCCCATCCTCTCCGCCGACATACTCTTTCTCATCTCTCGCCGCTCGTCACACATAACTGACATGGCGACATGCCCAAGACCTCACCAAAACCCGTCTTCACACGAGATCTGACCACAATGGCCATTCTGGCTCATGACAAGGGGACAGACCGTGATTTGGATCATGCCTTCGGCCGCCGAACCTTACCCACAATCGGCTCACGGTTCTACCCAAGGAATTGACCTTGTGCGAATCAGGTCGACATCGTGCTGGGAGACAAGGGTGAACTTGCCAAGCTCGTGGCTCTAACCAGTGAAAGGCAATACCGCAATCTGCGTTACAAGGATCCTTTTGACACCGTCTTCAATCTTAACGATATGCTGCGCATCCGGCGGACTGAATACCAACATGCCATGCGAACGAGTCCAGAAGGCTCCCAGGCACTGCTGCGGTTGATTGCGGTCATGCTTTTTTTCAATCAACCAGCAACAACCTTCAATCCCGTCACACATCAACACACAATGACTCTGGAACGCCTTGGCAGCAACGGAAACGGCGCTTCCGTTGGCCGGTTTGCCCGCAATTACCTCGCAGATCGATAGTGAACTGTACCCAAAGAGTTATTGCGGCAATCACTTCGGAGGGCAGTCACGACATCAAGTGGCCATTCGCCGAACGCCGCAAAGCAATATCCACCGTCATGGCTTGTGAAGGCTTTCCTGGCTGTGTGGGATTTGTCGATGAGACAACCTTCCCAGTCTATCAGCGACCGGGAGCCGATGGCGAGGTTTGGTTTGTTCGGAAGCATCGATATTCAATCAATGCACAGAGTGCTTGTGACTGTGACCGAAGAATCATTGCGGTTCATCCGAGCTGGCCGGGGTTGTGCGCTGATACTTTGGTTTATGAGAAGATGGACACGTCATTTTTCTGTCCATTCATTGTACAAATGGAATTCTCAATCAATAGCTGACTGTCTCGTGTGACTGAACCACTTAAAAACGGAACAAAAAAAATGCTTGAGAGCCTCACAACCACAAGAAAATCACCGCTACTTTGACTCATCATTACCACGCATAAGAACAAAAAAAGAAACCATCACACCAACAAGAAAGCCACTACTATGCATAGCCAAGTGAAGATATCAGTTGGTAAGCAGAGCATAAGACCTAGTGAAATTTGAAGGTTGAAGGAAGAATCCATAAAAAAGAAACTCACATATACTCAGAACAACATCTTCACTAAGCGTTCAACTTGGTCCTCTTGCCCTCACCTAGCCAGCCCTGAATCATACCTGCGTTCCGATCCAATTGTTCTTGAGCCACATGTGCGTGTGCTGTAACCACTGAATCCCGTTCTGCACACTCAAGCTCAAGTTGTTCTTGTTCCCATCGGATTCTTTTCTCTTCACTTCTTTCCAAAGAGAGCAACTTGGCATTTGTGCTTGCGGTCAGTGCAAAAGCCACTGGATTCCGATTTTTTGAATCACAGCCTTCGACTTCCAAGGCTGAAACGGGTTCAACCTGCAGCCTGCCAACGTACTAGGAGCCGCTTTGTTCTTTACTCCGCCAGCTGCGCAAGACCAACGAGCCGTAGCCTTCTTTGCCGGAGGTTCTGAAGCTTGGAGTGGGGTTGACCCACCGTGGTTGACTGGTGAAGCAGCAAGGCCAGGCTGTTGTTGCGCCGAGGGAAGGGGGAGATTTGGGGTGACCATTTTGCTATCACTGTCATCCAGAGCTTCCTCCGCCGCCATCAAGCCTTCGGTATCAACCCCCTTCACCAGTAGTGGAGCTTGATGTTTGGGGGGCAAAAAATGTAGTTTCATCAATTGGCAAGGGTGCGTTTTAGATTGCAGAGAGGTGAGGAAGCTGCTTGTCATCAAGATCATCTGGGAACAAGAGGCCTTGGGGAACACCTTGGGACACAAGGCGCACAGTGCATTGTGGTGATGAGGCTGATGGATTGTAACAGTTGGTTGGAACTGCACACCTTGAGGGTTGAACGTAAGGGGAGGCATTGGATGAGGTGGATCAAAAGGAGAAGTTTGAGGCTCAAACGTTGTTAGAGTAGCAGGTTAAGGTGGACCAGATGTACTGTGACCGCTGTTGACCCTAGTCGGATTGAACGTAGGAGTTGGGAGAGGGGGACCAAATGTACCAATTCCATTGTTGACATTGGTCAGAGTGAACATAGGTGTAGTGGGATTGGGGTTGTGATTGATGAACAAAGAGAAGGTGGGATCGAAAGCAGGGGCAGTGCTATCAAACAATGGCGCATATGTGCACCACTAAGATTCATCCAAGAGTGAGTAGCGCTTGAGGTGGAGTGGTGACAAGTGTTGTAGAGGCCATTGATGTGTTGAGCGCAAGCCCCCTGAGCCACACTTCAGTTCATTGAAAGCCCAGTGATTGTAGTCCTACCCAATCCAAAAAGAAGTACATGCTTCCTAGGGTCTTGAATGTACATATGCAAGCATGTTGACAATGTCTTCTCTTTCAAATTGTGGGTTCCTATCAGTTATGAGGGCTGATTTTGATTTAATGTTCTTGACAATGGCTGGGTAGACGTTGGAAGACGTGGCAGCTGACTGAACTCCAGTTTCCAAATGTGATTGAAGTCAAGTCGCCTTTCTTCGAGCACTGAATCTGAGTAGCGGTAGGCTTAGAGGTGCCAGAAACCTCAATTGCCTCAAGCTGCGCCTTGATTTCCGCCTTTGTTTGGCGTGTGCAGGTGTTATCCTTGATGGGCATCTTCATATTTTGGGGCAAACTAATGAATACAAACCAAAAGAAACCAGGATCAGTTGGGAACCACCAAGTCAGAAAAACAGCCAGAGATAGGAGATAGATACCTGATAGATGATTGATTTCTCCAAGTGAAGGGTCAAGACTGAGTCTTACAAAGTCAAGGGTGGTTGATTAAGGTGAAAGAGTGCTGATTCAAGGGTAGAGTGAGGTAGAGGGTAGGCAAGCTGTTATTAGGATTGAAGTTGAGTAAACCGTCAGAGCGATGATAATGAAGTGGCAGCAGGAAGAGGCATGGGAAGGACGCCGGTAAGAGGGCAAGTAGAGGAGGAAGCTTACTAGTCAGAGCGTGTTACAAGAAAGATGGTATGGGATTGATAGATAAAAACTTGTCGCTTTTTTATGGCTTTGCCAAGCGTTTCCCAACAAGTTCAAGTCAAACCTGCGTCGCGCGTCACACCAGCGGTCGGATGCCAAACACAAGGGCTAATAAAACTATATTTTTTGCCATCTCTTGATGTATTCTGGTGAGGGACTGAGAGAGGAGCAGAGGTTCAATCAGGTTAGTCAATCTATATTGTTTGCTGTTCTTTGACATAGTCTGGTCAAAGACTGAGACAGGGAGAGAGGTTTGATCAGGAGTGAGATGGCCTAGGGTGGCTTGAATGGGATCTTGATTGAAGACCCAGCACCCATGATTGAGTGACAAATCAAATTGGATTACTTGGATGTGTGTTTGTGGGGGCGTTTTGGTGAGGGATGGAGAGAGGCGAAGAGGTTCACTCAAGAGTTGGATGGTTGAGGCCGGATGCTCTAGGGTGGCTTGAATGTGATCTTGATCAAAGTCGAAGCACCGTTACACTGAGTTGTATGAAAAAGATAAACAAATGAAAATCAAATCAACTCTGATGCAAAAAAGGGTCCGGATCTCCATTCAAACTTTATGGATGTATGCCTGAGATCAGACATTGTTGAGTCAGTTGCCTATGGAAGGGTTGTTTTTTCAAATAAAGCTTCTTACTTGCTGCAATAAACTTATGCAAACAAGCAGCCATAAACCTTGCTTGTTTACATAAAATTTGACTTGGTATTTTATGTAAACAAGCAGGAAAATGGATTGGTATATGACTGTAAACCTGCCAACTTGAACCCCTTTAATTCCAATTTGGCTGGGTTTATCTCCAGCCTCCAATTTGACCACCATACCCAATAAAGCCCCCAACCTTCTCTTATGGAAACATAGAGCTGCATCTTGCTAACTTTTTGTACTCTTCGGAATCTTTTTAACTGCTCTAGAAAAGGAGAGTCAAAAGGACAGTGTAGTTTGACAATTATGGGATACAAACCTAAACCCGGGTGGAACCCGGGTGTTTTTCTGCCATAATCCCAGAATCCCAAGTCGGACTTGGATTTCTGGAATTCTGGCAAACTCTGCTTAACCCCCAGCTCCTGACAACCGAGGTATTCAAACCACCGGGAGTTTTTCCAGAATCCCATAATCCCAACTACAGCCAAAAAGAATTATGGGATTCTGGCAGAAAAAAACCCGGGTTCCACCCGGGTTTAGCTTTGTATCCCATAAATCTCAGTTTTGACTGTTGAATCTGATACAACTATACTTGCATCTACATATGCAGAGTTATATTCTGCTGGTGTTTCATTGTTCAGAACCCACCTTCTTATGTCCAAAAGGGTTCAGCTATTTTGTTAGATCCAACAAGTAGAAGTATGGTGAGCCAACCTCTGTGAGCTGTCAGGTGGCCATTTTTCTATTATTTATATTGTGCCTTTTTCATCAGGGCCCATGACCCCTGTACAGACCCACGCAGCTACTTACCCCTCCTGCACCAAAGGTCAAGCCAAAGCCTGTCAGCATCAATTCCCAACTTGGCACTGTAGCTCATCCTGAGCCAACCTCTCACGTCAAATCCCATCTCCGTGAACCAATCATTCTCCTCCTCAACTTTGTGATTAACATCATGTACAACTACCCAGAACTTGTGGCTAGCATCCTGGTTGAGGAACTGGCTGGCTTTGTCAGTGCTGTGCAAAAGTTGTCAACCAAGTTGAACCAGGATTGACCTTATCTCTTACTGTCACCACTGATCTACTATTTTTATAAGAGGCCTCGGAACTCTCCATCAGCTTCACCAGTGTCAAAACATTCTGGATTTCCATGAATACCTGACTACCAAGTACTTGTACCAACCCCAATCACCTCATCAAGGTTTATGGAAAATCATCTCAACCTCAATATGAAGTTTCCCAAGTGCTTCCTCCTTCCACCTTTCAAAAGAGTATCTTCTGTGTCCTGAAGCTTTCAACCACACTCTTCAAAACAAGGCTCATCTTGATGGATTTCTGTACAACATTGATGGTGTTCATACCATAAAGTACACCAAAATGCTCTGAGCTAGTGAATCTACCCTTGTTCTGTATTGCTTTTTTTTCCAAGAGAGGTACCAAGTCTGTTTTTGGAGCATGTTCCACCATTTACAGACCCATTCACTATGCTATGGAGGATGTGCAAGTATACGATACCTATGCACAAAATGCTTGCAGGATGTTCAAGTTCACTGTCACTACTTCATAACCCATTTTTTGGCAGAAGATGATCAAACCCCCTATTGGTCAGTGAGTTTCTGTTTATCTAATACCACCAATTTTATGGAGTTCCCAATCAACTGGTGCAAGGGTCGAATTTGAGTTGAAACTTGTATTCCAACAAATAAATATAGAAAAATGTCCCTCTGAGATACACACCAGACTTGGACAGATGTTTTAACAGGTGTCAGGGGAGGGCTTCTATAAAGACACCCAGCTGACTACAAATGGTGAGAATGAGACTTAGAGACAAGACTCAGACTCCAAAGAAACAATCATAAGAGTCTGTACTGGTACTACCAAGTACAGACTACAGCTAGTTGACCTCTGATAATTCCTGCTATAGGCTTGTTATGGCCTATCCCAACCTTTCTCCTTCCTATAGTAGTTTGGTTTATTCTACACTTTAGTGAGTCTTTTCTCAAAAGAGTTTCCATAAGCAAGGGATAAGAAAAATCTCCTGCTGGTTATCCCTTGTTACACACCTATTACACTGTGCACTATTGTGCAGATATCATTTATTGGAGTAGCCTCAACTGTGTGGCACTGTTGTGCAGTTTAGGTGGTGGTTGTGAAAGGGTAGGAAAGGGGACAACCTGATGGGCAGGGAGGAGGGATTTATATATACCCTGTTGCCTGTCTCCTCCTCACTTTTAGGATACAGGTTGACTTGTGATTCTCCTGATGTTACTACATGGACACATAGACATCTTGTGGTTTAGTTACTCTTGTAAGTAACAGGGCCTGTGTAAAGGCTCCTGGCATAAGTATTTTATGCTTATGACTCTTGATACTGAGCCTGAGGTGGAGTTACTATTAGTAGTACACTTGTGTCACACTATGTATTCCATACCTTACATATGATTACCATATGTAATCATGTAGGTGTACAGCCTGTGGGACTACTGCGCAGTCCACAAGGGCTGATATGATCACTGTATGTAATCTGTTGATGTACAGCCTGCGGGACTGCTGCCCAGTCCTCAGGGCTGACAACAAGTCTTACCCTGGCTAAGAAACTTTGATCAATTCTTCATAAACTGGAAAGCCACTGAACACTATACAAAAGCCTAGTCTCTCTTTGGGGATCTAACCCAAGGGCTTGGAACAATTTGAAAGACCAAAGTTCACAAAAATGAGCCACCAGCAATGCCAATGAATCAAATAAGCACATTTCAATCTCTATATAAGTCAAGAAGGAGATTAATTCTGGCTTTTGCACAAATAATAAGACTCCGAGAGCTACCAAGGCCTTTAGTAGGTACTTATATCTAATGTTGGACTATCCTTCCTCCTCATTTCAAACTCCCCCCTCTTATCAACCTCCTTCCTCACAAGAGAAAAGTCATGGTTTTCACCATCCTATATGGTTTCATCCACTCAGATGTGGTGAATGTGCTTTAACATGAAGGCATGATTGAATGTGAAGAAAGTGCACAGAAAGGGAATTGGGGTGCTCAAAGGTGCTTAAAAGGCTGTTGGGCTACCCTAAAGCCCCCACAAAGTACATCTTTACATGTACCTTTCAGCTCATTACCAAGCTCATTATCCATATAGAAAAATTTCCACATCTGTAGGAAATTGAACCCCATACACAAATTTTCTCTTCAAAAAAAAGGGTGTTGATAAGTGGAGTGAGTGTGAAATGAGAAGGTTTTCCTCCAGGGGACCTATGAACTGGTGGACACACACAGAAAGTCTAATGTTGGATACAAGTCCCTCCTCAAGGCCTTGGAGACTCTCAGGGGGGGACTTACAATTAGTTATGTTAAAGGTTCCCATGCCTAGGTGATCCAGGCATTCAAAGCATATCCAGTTGGACATTCTTTTTTATTGCTCGGTTCTGAGAAAAACCTTGCCCTAATGCAGAAAGTAAAGATCAGTTTGGAGTAGATCCCTTGTCACAACATCATTCAAATTGGAATGATACAACTCCCAGGAAAGGTTGTACCAGAACATCTGATTTGGGAATGGATATGAAAGTTGAGTGGTTCCATAGGAACTGGAACTACCTGAAGTTAGTGAGCTCATCTCTAGTTTCATTGGAAATGTGTGTTCAGAATGGATATATTTCATGACTCTTCATTGTTTCAACAGTGATTCTTTTCTCATTCTGTTGGAGTCTTGGACCTCGGTGCTATATTGTCAGTTGTTTTGTTTGAAGACACTGTCATGTTGTTTTGTATGCATCAACCTGACAGCTTTCATTTCACTACTTATGAAGGCAGTACTGATCAAAGTCACCAAATTATAATATACCAGTAATAAAATCGGTCTCTTCAGCCCCAAGGTCAGGTCAAACACTACCAGTAATAAGGAAAGACACCTTGCTTGAAAAAAAAAAACCCCTCCTGGTCTTCTGGCTCCTGCAATCGACTCTACTCATCTTTCTACTTATACAATAAGGAGTTTCTAAAACAAAAATCATGAAGGCAATTTTTTTTTTCCAATGCTTCATCAAGTGACAGTCCTTAGTGTTGGAGCTGTACAAGAATAGTATCATAGTCTGAGAGTGAAATTAGAGTCATGTTGATTTACGAGTTCTGAGGCAGGTTTGGATTGATAAGTTACGTTTGGTTGTTTGATGTCTGTGGTCTAGTCCAGAATTTGCTGTGTTTGCATGAGGGGATATCCTACTTTATTTTGGTTGCTGATTTGGTTGTTGTTTAAAGGGAGTGCGATGAACTTGAAAGAAAAAAAAAGTCTCGGACCCAGTGATCGAGATATCACGTTCCCTCGCCCCTTGGTCTGAGTTTTGATGAGGATGATTAGGGTATATCGTCTCAAGCCGTGGGTTTGTGTGAAGCGCCCTCTAACGCCATCATGATCGAAATGCCACAGCTGTTGAGGTGTGTCAGGGTATACATACTTAACTGTGTCAAGCTGGATTTATTTTCAAGTGGTGAGTTTTGATGTGTGAATTTGGGTTGCCCCCCATTTAAACGAGCGCGGTCTCCGTAAGTGAGACCTGTTTGGATAAGTATAATAAGTACTGTATGAAAATCTTTCGATCGGCTATGAGAGTAGTTGAGAAGAAAACCAAAACCTCAGCCGTTGTTGGACCTTCATCCTTCGTCCCGTCCTCTCCCGTACGGCTCTACTCTGAGTACCCACAACACCTGAACGCTTCCTTCCTTCCTCACTCGTTCTCGTTCTCTCTTCACCCTTTTTATTTGGGGGGGCAGGTTTTGTTCCCTCAGACTTAACTCTCTAGAGTTTCCGTCTTGAATTGATTTAAATATTTATTTTAAACCACACCTTCTTCAGTCATGGCTTCCTCCGACAGTCGTCCATCATCGATCGATCGTCAGTCATTTTGAATTCACTCTCCTTTCCCCTATTCTATTCCCGATGGTGTGACAGGATCCCAACTCTTTTCCCTTTCTTTCTTTCTTTCTCCTTCTTTCAGCATCGAACGTCCCACCTCCCAATTCGACTACGCCCCCACCGGCTCCC